>JAXCGZ010008679.1:10000-26188 GCA_037179515.1 Halocaridina rubra
GGAAGAAATTGTGGCCCGAAGTCATCTACGACTACAAGGGATTCGCTCCTGACAAAGTGCTTAACTCGGCAGTTGAGAAAGCTGTAAAATTTACTGCATTGCTAGGAGAAGGCTTTAAAGATATGACTCAAGAAGACATCAATGAACTGATCGACTGCCACTCACAGCTATTGACTGATGAAGACTTGGAGAAAGTGACAAAATCAGCGAGCTAAGAAGAGGAAGAACAACAAAAGGAAGCGCATGATGAAGTCAAAGAACCTGGCCCTACACTCGAATGACTGGCACCCATGTATAAGATGGCCCAAGAACTCCAACAACTGTCGTGGAAGTATGAAGATGATATGGTCTGCTCGGTGCACTTCTGTAATATTATCGACGATGCCATGACTCCTTACAAGACCATCTTCACACAAAAGAAGAAACAGCAACAGCAACTCCCCATTACCATGTTCTTCTCTTGCAAAAAGCAGCCGTAAAGCTGTCATTGGCTGTGGAGTATGTAAAGGTTATCATCACGTCATTCATGGTAAACTTACCTATCAGTTTATATAAATTTACGCTTGCGAGCTGTTATAATAAAGTAAAGGGTGAGTTGTTAACAGTGCAGGGAGGGTTTATACAGTAAAGGTAAAAATAAATGCAAAATACACCTTGTTCCTTTTTTCCGCGTTTTTTTTAACCGCGAAATCGCAATAACGTCTCAAAAAATAATAGTAAAAAAATACGAAATTCGAGAATTACGCCCATGCAAAAAAAAACAAAAAATAAAATAAAAAAAAAAATAAATAAATAAATAAATAAATTAGTAAAAAATCGACTGCCTAAGAGGTACTTTTCTGCCATCCTCCTCCTCTTCTACCACTTAATGCGATCGGATATTAAGAAGAAAATTGAAAAAAAAAAGCATTAAGAACACACAGCAAACATATTTTAAATATAACATCTTCAGGGATGCGAGGGTGCATCAGCTGGTACGGAAGTAGCAAAACGTTTGCCGATAAAGGTTCATTCTCCAGCATCCTCCTCCTCTTCTACCGCTTACTGCGATAGAATATTATGAAGAAAATTGAAAAAAAGCATTAAGAAAAAACAGCAAACAAATTTTCGATATAATCTAGTCAGGGAAATAGCGTGCAAGGGTGTATCAGCTGATACGGAAGTGTGACAAAACGTTTGCCGATAAGAGGTTCATTATCCCGCATCCTCCTCCTCTTCTGCCGTTTAATACGATCGAATATTATGAAGAAAATTTAAAAAAAGCATTAAAAACAAACAGCAAACAAATTTTCTATATAATATCGTCAGGGAAACAGCATGCGAGGGTGCATCAGCTGATACAGAAGTGTGAACAAACGTTTGCCAACAGAGGTTCGTTCTCCCGCATCCTCCTCCTCTTCTACCGCTTAATGCAATCGGATATTATGAAGATAATGGAAAAAAAGCATTAAGAACGAACAGCTAACAAACTTTCGATATATCGTCATGGAAATAGCGTGTGAGGGTGCATCAGCTGATACAGAGGCGACAAAAACATTTGCATCCTTGTCCTCACTGCCACCATCAGTGTTGCCAGAATAGATGAAAGAGAGAAGTGATAAATATAAAAAATATACATGTAAGCTGGTAAGTTCTTTGAAGTATCTTAAAGATGAAGTAAATTTTTATTTAAATTACAGTGCTACCATCTTGTAATTAATATATATCTTAAAATGTACCATACATTTGAAAATAAAAACATCCAATTTATCTGGCAACACTGGGCACCATGCACGTCCCAGTGTATGCCTGTTGCCCACCTCATAATAGAGTGCATTAATTTGTTTACTGTACACTAAATCTGAATATCTTTTATACTGTACACTATTTGTATGTTAATATAAATAACTACAGGTCTTTCTGCTTTGTTATGTACTTATGAAATATGTTTTACTTATCTTATATCTTTGGTATAGTGTGTCTATGGACGGTTGTGGAACGAGCTATGCCCTTTATCATTGTTTCCTATGGAAAATAACTAATTTTTTCACGTGATTTTCCATTTACCCGTCACTTCTGAGAACCTATCTCCGCATTATTCTGAGAAGTAGGTATATATATATATATATATATATATATATATATATATATATATATATATATATATATATATATATATATATATATATATATATATATATATATATATATATATATATATATATATATATATATATATATATATATATATATATATATATATAATATATATATATATATATATATATATATATATATATATATATATATATATATATATATATATATATATATTAGATAAAATTTTAGGTTAGGATGTGTGTTACCAGAAAAGAGCCGAACAAAGCAACTGAAACAAAAAGTTAGGGACCTTGAGAACCTTGTAATAAACTTGGATGATAACAATCGGAATATGGATGAGAAATGAAACACTTAGAGAGATAAGCAGAGCTTTATATGAATCTAATAAGACACAAAGGGGAGAGAGAAAAGTACTTTAAAAACGAATAAAGAAGCTGGAAGGGGAAAAGAGTGAAGTAGAATCCAGAATTTCTAAACAAGTAGTTAACAACAAACAGCTGAGTGACAACCTGAATGAATTAAATGTTAGTTCACTGATCTCTTCCGAGAGACGATATTGCAGCTTGAAATGTCCAGATAAAAGAAAACATCGAACAGTTTAGAAAAGTTTTAGGAGCTAAATATGGAACATGATGCCATAAAAACTTCCTTTGCAGAAGCAGTAAAGGGGTATGTATCAGTAAAAGAGACTGTGAGGGTGGTGACACTAGAAAAGTGCAAACGGTTGACTATAAAGAAATAGTAAGAGAAAAAATGAAAGATGTTATGAAGGAAAGGGCTAATCCATTGATTAAACAGGCACTTGATAAAGACAAGACAAATGATAATCTCAGGCATAAAAGGGCTAATCCACTGATTAAACAGGTACTTGATAAAGAGTAGACAGTGGTAATCTCAGGCATAAATGAACCCAGGAGTCAATATGGCAAGGGAGACTTTAACAAAATAAAGCTAGGGTTTTAGACCTGATAAGTAAGCTTGGAGTAGTTAGTAGTCCAGTGAATATTGTAAACATTCACCAAATTGGTAAATATTCTAGGGATGGAAAGGCAAGATTAATGAAAGTACCCTTTGAGAGAGGGGACACATGTCGAGAAATATTGAAGAGAAAAACCTAAAAGACTGTCAAGAATTCAAAAGTGTTGTTAGACCATACAGAACAGAGGAAGAAATGGGAAATATCAAAAGTAATGGTGGCATTAAGTATCATATTTGAAAATTCGCTGGAGTCTGGGGAGATTCTATGTTGCTGGAAACAAGCGAACATGGTACCTATCTCCAAAAAGGGAAGGAGGGATACAACTCTAAACAATAGGTCATTTCCTTGACCATCATAGTTTGCAAAGCTATAGAGAAATGACTAAGAAAACACATCTTTCTTCGCTTGGAATACTTCAACTCTTTGTCAGTGAGACAAAATAACTTCAGAGAAGGCAGAACAACAGTAACAAACTTTTTATAATAGTATGATGAGATAAGCCAGATCTTACAGGAAAGAAAGGGCTAGGCGGACTGCATATTCCTAGATTTCCAGAAGGCATTTGAAAACGTCCCACATGGGAGACTTATTAAAAAGCTATAAGCAATGAAGAGAATAGGTGGAAATGTCTTAGAAAGGATAAAAACTTACTTACACGAAAGGGAACTGAGGGTTAGAGTACGACACTCGGTGCACGCATAGATAAAAGTTACTAGTGGGGTTTCACAGACTTCAGTTTTAGGGCCAATTTTGTTCCTTGTATAGGCTACGTAAATGACCTACCAAAGTTTGTAAATACATTCTTGAATATGTTGCCAGATGATGCAAAGATTGTGAAGAAAATAAGAAACGAGAACAATGGTAGAGAACTTCAGGATAACCTAAACAGTCTACATGAGTGGTCAGAAAAGTGGCTAGTGAAATTCAACACATCAAAATGTAAGGTAATGAGACTGGGTACAAGTGTGACAAGTCCCAATCTTGGTTACTCAATGGTAAGAGCAGAACTTCAAGAGAAGGAGAAGGAGAGACATTTTAGAGTAAATATACAGGTAGATTTGTCTCCAGAAATTTGAGTGTGGTGGACGAATACACAGCTAGCAGCAGTTTTGTATTCGAATATATAAAGTTAATGGCTTTATTTATTTATATGGTTATATGAAGGAATTATATTGAATATATTTTCAAAATTACCAAACACAGCCATAAATACAATCTTATCAGGCTCAGGTTGAGAAGCAATGCCTTTACAACAGCGCCTCTATTTAAAATGAGCTCTTATTGTGCTGTCCTTTTGGTTTCTCTCTCTCTCTCCAAAATGTATATAAATTTTCCTTTGTTTTTCTATTTTGTCCTTTTCAAATAGCAACTGTCCTACAAGGCTTTCTTTGTCTTGAATATATGGCTGTGTGAGCAATGGATCTTTGACTCTCAATTTGTTGTAACCTGTAAACCACACATTAAAGATTTTGTGTGATCGATCTTGTGTCTATTTTTATCATTAAGTTGTAAGTTATGTTTAGAAATATTTATGTAACCTATGTGAGGAAAAGTTTAAATATGCAGCCCCCTTTTAAATTCTGCACTTGTACAGCACATAATTAAGCTGGAAATAGTTCAAAGACATGCCACAACACTGGCACAAGAAATACATAATCTCAGCTATGAGGAGAGGATAAGGGAATTAGACTTACTATCACTCAAAGCTAGAATAATGAGGGGGGATATGGTGACGGTTTTAAAATTCCTTCATGGTTATGGCTGAGTGGATAGGGATCAATATTTACATATGGCTGGATCTAGAACTAGAGGTCATAGTTTGAAGCATTGTAAGAAAACTTCTTTGCAGGAAGTAAGGAAGTACTCTTTTAGCGCAAGAGTAGTTAATGATTGATATTCGCAAAGCGAGGAGGTAATTGATGCTAACTCAATCCATAGCTTTAAGTACAAGTATGATAAGTATCACTGAGTACAAAAATGGAACTGACCAGGAGACGTGGAGTCATGAGCATATGTCTCTTTCTTGCAAGAAAAATTAGATATTAATATACATACATATTGTACATACATACATATATATATATATATATATATATATAGATGAATCATTTTTACCCTGACCAAGACTTGAACATAGGACATAAAATTACTAGGCCAAGGTGCTACCAACTACACCACAGATGGTTTTAAAAGGGAAACAGACTTTACAGCTTATATCTGCTATACTAGGAATGAACGCATTCTATCTGGATGCCACAATGCTCATATTACAGGTTCCCTCACCCTCACTCATGGTTTTGTTTTCACATTTAATTCAACTCCCAATCTCATTTGGGACCGACAATAATCAAATAAGCACATTACCATATGTGAAAACATGAATAATTTTTACCCTGACCGGGAATCGAACCTAGGACATACAATTGGCTTAATAATTTAATTATTGTTGGTCCCGAATGAGATTGGGAGTTGAATTAAATGCGAAAACGAAACCACGAGTGAGGATGGGGAAATTGTAATATTAGCAGTGGCATTCAGATAGAATGCAAGCGTCTTTGCTTAGTAACTGTATGTCCTAGGTTCATATGGAAATGTGCTTATTTGAAATATATAGATACGTACATACATACAGAAGACGAGAACAATGGTAGAAAACTTCAGGAACACCTGAATAGTCTGCATGAGTGGTCAGAAAAGTGGCTAATGAAATTCAATACATCAAAATATAAGGTAATGAAAATGGGTACAAGTGCGGCCCAAGCATGGATACTCAATAGCAAGAGAAAAACTTCATGAGACGGAGAATAAGAGAGATTTAGAAGTAAACATACTGGTATATATGTCTCAAGAAATGCATATCAATAGCGTAGTTAGGGTAGCATATGCTTTCTTAGCAAATGAAAGGGTAACCTTCAGACACATGAACAAGGAAATGTTCAAAAATATATATGTAACCTATGAAAGACCAACGCTTGAATATGCAGCCCCCTTTTGGAATCCACACTTGAAAAAGCACATAATTAAGCTGGAAAGAGTTCAAAGACATGCCACGAAACTGGTGCCAGAACACTCAACCTCAGTTGTGAGGAGAGGCTGAGGGAATTATTTACCATCACTCAAAGCTAGAAGAATGAGGGGGGATATGGTGACTTTCTTAAATTCCTTCAAGGTTGGGACAGAGTGGATAAGCATCGATATTTTGATATGGCTGGCTCTAGAACTAGAGGTCACAGTTTGAAGCTTCGTAAGAAAGCTTCCTTGAACGATGTAAGGGAGTACTATTTTAGAGTAAGAGTAGTTGATGATTGGAATTCGTTAAGCGAGGAGGTAAATAACGCAAACTCAATCCACAGATTTAAGCAGAAGTATGATAAGTATCCCCGAGTACAAAAATGGAATAGACCAAGAGACGTGGGGTCACGAGCATATGTCTCTTTCTTGTAAGCAAAATTAGGTATTTATATACATACATACTGTACATACATACATACAGAAGTAAGACGAGAACAATGGTAGAGAACTTCAGGAAGACCTGAATAGTCTGCATAAGTAGTCATAAAAGTGGTTAATGAAATTCAACACATCAAAATGTAAGGTAATGAGAAAGGGTATAAGTATGAGAAGGCCCAAGCTTGGATACTCAATAGCAGGAGGAGAACTTCAAGAGAAGGAGAATGAGAGATTTAGAAGTAAACATACTAGCAATTTATCTCCTGAAATGTATATAAATGGCATAGTATGGGCAGCATATGCTTTCTTGGCAAATGTAAGGGTAGCCTTCAGACACATGGATAAGGAAATGTTCAGGAGTGTTTATGTAACTTATGTGAGGCCAAAGCTTGAATATGCAGCCCCAATTTATAAAACACACTTGAAAACACATTCTTAAGCTGGAAAAATCTCAAAGACATACTACAAAACTGGTGCCAGCTATAAGACATCTCAGATGTGAGGAGAGGCTGAGGGAGTTAGACTTACCATCACTCATAGTTGAGGGGGGATATGGTGACGGCTTTTAAATTCCTTCATGATTATGACAGAGCGGATAGGGATTAGAGGTCATAGTTTGAATATTCATAAGAAAACTTCTTTGCAGGATGTAAAGAAGTACTTTTTTAGTGTAAGAGCAGTTGATGATTGGAATTTGCTAACCAAGGAGGTAAATATGCTAACTAAATCAACATATTTAAGGACAAGTATGATAAGTATCAGTGAGTACAAAAATAGAACCGACCAGGAGACACGAATTCACGAGCATAGGGCTCTTTCCCGTAAGGACAATCAGGAAATTACATACATACATACATTTGTCCGTCCGTTCGTACTTACGTACATACACATATATACTGTATACACGGGGTCCTCGAATTATGTCAGAGTTCCGTTCCTGAAACGTGATTTAACATGAAATTCAGTGTAAATCGGAACACCCAAATTAGGCACCTGTGCTAATGCAGTAGTAAAGTTTCTCTTTTTTTCCATGCATTTCACTATCTCTAATTTCACTTCCAAGATGATGTCTTTCCTCTTCTTTAAAGTACTTCCATCAGAAGAATCTGGTTTACGCTTGGGAGACATAATGGAGGCCAAATGTGATCAAAAAAGAAAAAATAATTTATGGGAGATGTGTTGTAACTACAAACGTCGTAACTCGAAGACATTGTAAACTGAGGCCCCTCTGTATATATAAATAGAGGAGGGCCCCGTTTTATGTCATTCCACCGTTATGTCAAATGCCAATAAATATTTAATAAATTACTAATAAATCAATTTTTTGACCTGTTTGGCTGGTGCGGTAAATTCGAACAACGTGCACTGAACAGTTGTGAGCACGGTGAGCGAATACACAGCTAGCAGCACAGCTGTATTCGCATCATTTATATGTTTATGTATTTGGTTACATTGAATTTTAAAAGAATACCAAAAATATAGCCGTAAATATAACTTTATGGATATAGTTTGTTGAAAGTCGCGAAAGAATATGGCATCACAAGGCATTAGAAGAGGAAGAAGAACCAACACTAAGCTTAGTCTCGCCCGCCATATTGTTTCTTGTATTTAACTGCTCTCTCGTTGGTTTTGTTCGTATTCGCTCGTTATGAACATTACTATGTCTCCGAAATGTAGTGGTGATAGTTCTGATGGCAGTGCTACTAAGAAAAAAAAAGCCATCACCATGGAATTTAAAAACTGAAATAGCAAAACGCCCCAAAAACGGATTAGCCTGTTTGACAGTGATGACAATCATTAAAGACAAAGATCGCATCTGCGAACATGTGCAAGGTTCTACTCCTATGATGTCCACTGTGATTACTAAGCAGCATAGTCACCTCATAATCGAGATGGAGAGTTTGCTAGTGCTTTGGCTTGATCAGCATCATTGGCATAGCCCATTGAGCCTCATGGCAATACAAGACAAAGCTAAAATATTGTTCAAAGTCTTGAAAAGTGAAAAGGGACAAGGGAGTGCAAATGAAGTTTGTGGCCAGTAGAGGTTGGTTTAATCGTTCTAAGGCTCGTTCTAATTTACATAACCTAAGGGTGTAAGGTGGAGCTGCTAGTGGTGATGAGGATGCAGCAAGAGGGTTTCCCAGAGTGTAAATAGAAATAACTAGGGAGAGGGGTTACCGTGCCGAACAAGTATTTAACGTGGATGAGTCTGGCTTGTTCTGGAAGCGTATGCGTAGTCATACGTACATCGCCAAGGAGAAGGCAGCACCAAGCCATGAAGTCATCAGGGAGAGACTGACTTTGCTTTAGGAGGCTAATGCTGCTGGAAACTGTAAGCTGAAGCTCTTGTTGGTTTACTCGGCAGAAAACCCAATGGCACACAAGGAAGTTTGGAAGGGTCAACTGCCAGTCTTCTGGAAGTCCAACAAGAGGGCTTGAATAACCCTTCAGATATCTGCAGACTGGGTCAGCAACCATTTTGTGCCAGAAGTGGAGAGGTGCTGCGTTTCCAGGGGTCTGCCCTTTAAGGTATTGTTATTGCTGGACAATGCCCTTGGTCACCCTCTCCATTTCGATGACATTCATCCTAATGTCAAGGTGGTTTACCTTCTACCTAATATCACTGCATTGTTATAGCCAATGGATCAGGGGGTCATTGACTCTTTCAAGGCCTACTGTCTCCTAAGGCGAATCGCTATGGCTCTCAAGGCAACTGAAAAAGGACAGAACTTGACTCTCAAGGACTTCTGGAAGTCATACATTATTCTTCAGGCTGTGAAGAATATTAATGATGCTTGGGAGGGAGTGAAGCAGTTGAACATGAATGGGGTAATGAAGAAAGTGTTCCCCTATTTTGTGAATGACTTTTGAGGATTTGAAGAGACAGTTGAGGCTGTCACCAATAACGTAGTTGCCCTGAGTAATGAGCTAAAGTTGGCGGTGGAGACTGATGATGTAAAAGAGCTTCTGGAATCTCATGGTGAGGAGTTATCTGCCGAGAACCTCATTCAAGTGAAGCAGCAGATGGTTGAAGAGGGTGAAGAACTATCAACCCCAGAGCTCATGAGATTCACAACTAGGGAATCGGAAGAAACATTAGCCCTGGTAGAGGAAACATTGACAAAGCTCGAGGCTCAGGACCCCAACGTTGCCAGGTACACTAAGGTCGAGATTGATCAATGCTGCCCTTCGGTGTTACAAGGAAATTTGGGAGAAGACGGCATCCTTCCAGACTTGCCTCTACCAATACTTCGTGAAGGTAGAGCCCCACCAACAGATCCTATACTTTCTACCTCAGGTGCCTCTACTTCTATATACTCACCTGCCTCAGTATCTCTATCCTCTGCTGTAAGTTCTTTTGCCTCTCCAGACTCACCTTCTCCAGTATCCTCAGCACCTGCTTATCCAGCTTCCTCCTGCTTATAAGCCTATCTTTCCCTCCCTTGCAACGCCCCTTCAAGTGTGCACGCCAACTACAAGAGTAAAGGTATTCAATATTGTACAGTATACTGTATTGTACTGAAGTGTAATTTTACTAATTTTATGCATTAGATGACAGAAGTAAAGGTTTGAATTTAGATGTGTTCTGACTAACGTCGAAATTTGAGTTAAATCAGCTGTTAGGAGAGGAACCCTAAATTTAAACAGGGACTCCCCTGTGTGCATATATATTATATTATATTATATTATATTATATATATATATATATATATATATATATATATATATATATATATATATATATATATATATATATATATATATATAATATATATATATATATATATATATATATATATATATATATATATATATATATATATATATACAGTGTTCCCCCGGTTATTCGCGTTTCTTGGTTCGCGTTCTCACTGTATCGCGTTTTTTTTTTTTGGATAAATTATTATTTTATTTCATGGGTATATGCAAAAATATTAAAATATAAAAAAAAAAATTCTCAGTATTTTCATTTTTTTTTAATTGAAAAAAACATATTTCATTATCTAATTGATAAAAAAAAATTATTTCCCAGCCTACAAATAATAAAACAGTAAAAAACATAAATGTAGATAGATAGATAGATAGATACGTTTATTGACCACCTCTTTTGAAAAGTACAGTATAATCTTTACAAAAGGAATATTTTGTCCAAATTACAATGAATAAATACAATAGATTTTGTACAATCATCAAATAAGTAAATTAATTTTAAATTAATATACATTGTACTAATAACTGAATGATATACGTACGTACAGTATAACTCACAGTATTGCATCATGCGAAATAGTGTTCGATAGCGTACAATGTATTGGGGTCGCACCTACGTGAGCTAGCATATATATTTATATTTCTAGTAGTTTCATAATTTTATTGATAAAATAAATGTATTTATTATCCTAAGAATAATAAAACAGTAAAAAATTGTAAAAAACATAAATACTAACAGTACTGCAACATGTAAAATACAATACCGCTATCAGCGTTTCGGACAAAGACTCGTTCAGTCTAACTCACGTGTGCGCCGTTCACGCTGTGCTTATAAACGTTTTGCTTGTGTTCGATAGCGTACAATGTATTGGGGTGGCACCTACATGAGCTAGCATATATATTTATATTTCCAGTAGTTTCATGATATTATTGATAAATAAAACGTATTTCTTAGCCTAAGAATAATAAAACAGTAAAAAATAGTAAAAAACATAAATACTAACATTATTGCAACATGTAAAATACGATACCGCTATCAGCGTTTCGGACAAAGGCTTCCACCATCTGCCATTGTCTCGCCTCACTCGTGTGTCATTCACATTGTGCTTATCATTATTAATATGTTTTGCTTGTGATTTATTTACTCGCATATTTTAACCTTTGTAATGCCTCCCAAGCATCCTTCATCTTCTAAGGCTTCTTGTAGTGAGCCTAAGCGGCAAAGGAAAATGTTAACCATTGTAGATAAAGTGAAACTCTTAGATATGTTGAAAGAAGGAAAAAAGTTTGTGGATGTCGGCCGCTATTTTACGTAAACGTAAAAATTATTATAAAATACTGTACCTATGTATGTCACGTCATCATCACCTCATTCACGGTAAGTTTTCCTATCACTTTCATAAAAAAATTACGTTGCTTGCTGTTATTTATAATGTAAAGGGTGTTTTTTTTTAACAGTACAGGGAGGGTTTATACAGTGTAAACGTAAAAATACATTAAAATATCTATGTACATATAGGCTGATCCTACTCCGTGGTTTTCCTGGTTCGTGCCGGGTCCCGGAACTGAACTCCCGTGATAAGGGGGTGAACACTGTATATGTATATATATATATATATATATATATATATATATATATATATATATATATATATATATATATATATATATATATATATATATATATATATATATATATATATATATATAATATATATATATATATATATATTAAAAACACTAAACTGTTAACATACAGTCTAAAATGGTAGGAAAAGCCCATTAAATAAAACAACGAAAATATATATATATATATATATATATATATATATATATATATATATATATATATATATATATATATATATATATATATATATATATATATATATATATATATATATATATATATATATATATATATATATATATATATATATATATATATATATATATATATATATATATATATATATATATATATATATATATATATATATATATATATATATATATAAAGTACTTACTAATTTCGTGACCTAAACTGGTCACCTTCTGAAATTACAATGGCACGAGATACAACTAGCAAAACAGAAGAACACTTGAAAAGGAGACAAAAGACCCGCCAAGGGGTCCTATACATGGGATTAAAAGATAATAATCTTAAATGCCCGCCGAGGTTAGTCAGTTTGCATTATGCTTATTAATATGTTATGCTTCAGGGGTTGGGTTCTTTCGATAACAGTCTCCTATGCCTCAAAAAGCCCCTCTTTAATTTCAAGCGGCTCTTGCAGATCTTCTTTAACGTGTGATTTACAAGAGATTTCCTCTACTGGGGGAGCATCAGTATCATTTCCTTTGCCTTAACAGACGGCTTCTGCAGATCTTCTTTAGCGTGTGATTTACAAGATTTCCTCTACTGGGGGAGCATCAGTATCATTTCCTTTGCCGCAACAGACTCCTCTTTAATTCAAGCGGCTTCTGCATATCTTCTTTAACGTGTGATTTAAGAGATTTCCTATACTGGGGGAGCCCTAGTGTCATTTGAACAGTTTTCTATGCCATCCACCTCCATCATGGATGGAGAAGGAACACAATTGGTTTCTGAAGACTGACCTGAATTGAGACCAGGTTGTACAAAGTACAAAGTACTATTGTATTTCAAAACATCACAGATAGGATACTTGGCCTCTCCACTTCAATATTTTTCATAATGATCAAGAGTTTTCCTACGTACTGTATATTCAATTCACTTCGTAACTAAGCCACGAGGAAATCAAAGAACCTGGCCTTATACTCGGACGTCTGGCAGCCCTATAAGAACACGTGACAGCACTCCAACAACTCTCACCTATCACTTTCATATACAAAAAAATTTAAATTTATGCTTGCACGCTGTTATTAAGAAAGTAAAGGGTGGTTTGTTAACAGTACAGGAAGGGTTTATACAGTAAACGTAAAAATAAATGTAAAATACCTAAGTACATATAGGGTGATCTTACTTCGCAGAAATTCACCTATCGCGGTCGGTCCCGGAACCGAACCCCCGCGATAAACGAGGGATCACTGTATATATACAGTAATCCCTCGCTATATTGCGGTTCACCTATCGCGGATTCACTGCATTGAGGATTTATTTTATTTTATTTTATTTTTTTTTTTTTAAGACTATTGTGACACCAGGTTGGGCCAAAAAATTATAACATAAAACAGCCTTTACCAGGCTGTAAGGAGAAACAGAGATGGAGAGTGTAATGACCTGTCAGATGTGAAGGGATTATAAAAGATGTGTAATGAATATCCAGCTCTCTGCTGGCTTTTAATATACCTCTGCATTACTTTCATGATGTCTATTCCAATACTTTAAGATTGCTCATTGCCACATGAAAAATCTATCTCTTCTCCTAACAAATTGTAATTTCATTTCAGCTTTTTCTATCATCGTATAAAAAGTATTTTACGTCAATTCTTGTTAATAAAGTGTTTTACGCCAATCCTTGCAAGTAATCAATAATTTGTTCATGCCTTTTGGTAGAGTAAACGTTTTTTGTCAACCATGAGTAAACGATTATATTTTCATCCCGAAGATTTATATTTGAAACCTATTGTGTGCTCACACCTTCAGCTTTCCCATTATTAATGGCGTGTCGTTTCTGTTTCTGTAATTGCAGTGTCCTCCATTCTACTTTGCTTACGTGACAGAGGTGATCATCTTCGAGTTGAGGCCCAAGTCTTGGCATCCGTATGTCGTGCTGGGAATCGAAATCGTGCTCACCACCTCCAGGATTAGAGGTTGCCTTCCATAAAATCAAATCTCATATTTTTGTTTATGCATTCCAAAATTAAAAGAAAGTTGCATTTTGAGTCTCATTATCCGAGTAGTGGTATTCGGGGAGTTGTGCAATTAAAGATTTTAGTCTCTTGGAAGTGTGTGAACTCCTAACCGAGTTCAGAAACTTAGTCCCCTTAGTAGAACACAAAACTCCCCCACGTTACAAACAAATAAATAATTAAAACCATTAACTTAATATATAGGTATACAACAATGCCGTGTGACTATTCTTTCGCCAACCTCAACAAACTTTTTTGCATAAAGATGGTATTCATGGATATGTATTTGGTAATTTTCTGAATAAATTAAATGTAATTCCTTCAGTTGACTAAATACATAAATAAATAAATAAATAAAACCATTAATTTGATATACAGTATACATATACAACAAGGATGTGAGACTTCTTTCGCCAGCCTCAACAAACTTTTTCATATAAATATCGCATTTACGGCTAAGTATTTGGTAAATTTGTAAATAAATTAAATCTAATTCCTTTGAATAACAAAATACATAAACACATTAATAATATTTAGGACAGTGCTGCTACATGTGTATTTGTCAGCCAGGCTTACACAGTTTAGTGCACAAAGTTTGTATTTACCACACAAGCCAGGTAGGTAGAAAAATTAACTTTTTAATAATTCATTAATAACTTATGCACCTCTGTTGTAACGGCAGAAATGCGTAACTCGGAATAACATAAATCGGGGACCCCATGTAATTATTAAAAGAAAAATTATTAATGAAAGAAATAATTAATCGAAAGCCATAAATAAACTCACCTTATATGTGCTGTAGGCCCATAGGGGTTGTCATTATTATAATGGTGGAGGTACGAATGGCCGAGGTGGCGACGTAAATATAATTCTAATATAACATCAGAGCATTGGCTCCTCAATGTCGCAAAATGGTTTATTACGTATTTCTTATTTTCTTTCATTTCTGTTATCATTATATTATCAGTCAATAAAAAGTGCTAGAGCAGACAGTCTTTAATTTGCCATGGTATGGCACATAAAAGTTGGAATTCTCCTCAGAACTGAATAACACCTTTCTGCGTCTGCCATTGTCACTGACGTTAATAATAAAAATGTTCAGCATCTTCACATATTCTGCATATGTTGACTGTAAATGATCGTTGTTTAAAATTTCCAAGAGAGGGCAAGGAGATTTTCTGATTTACGCAAATCATCTCTTGCGTACAGTAGAGTAGGTTCAGTTCTCAAGTTGACATTTTCAAGTGATGGATAGGCTACAATGGCTTCCCCCAAGTGCATTACTAGAAAATACTTAAGTGTTCTCTGGCAAATTATTCACTCAAAGCAACTAGCTAACTTCCAAACAATTAGCGAAGCTGAAACTCGTTCAGCACCGTAACAAAATTACGTCACAGTCCTCCTTTGCAGCAAATGATCTATCTATATTTAATTTTCTTTTGGTGAGGAGGTGGCAAAAAATCATCACACTCATCTCTTTAATTTCTGAACTGCTGTGGTTAATGCTTTTACAGAGGCATTAGTCCTTGAAGCATTTATATTTCCAGACCAAAAATGAGAAACCATCAATTAAACATAAGGTATTACTTTGGGAAAAAATTCCAACATAAACTCGACTTCAAGATCACTCTCAATTCTCTTAATACCAGTCGCTGCAGATCCACTACTTCTTGAGATAGATTTCCAAAATGCTATAACATTAAATTAATACATCTCTCATTTCATGGGGTACAGCACTGCCTATTCCGTTCTTGAAATTCCAACATGTTGCAGATGGCATTGGAATTTGAGGATTTAAATAAAGAAATGCTGGTTTTCTTGACATGTTAAAAAATACACGAACATTAGTATTCTGTGATGTTCCCTGTTTAAAAATAAAATTCAGTTGGTGTGCATAACAGTGATTAGAGTGAGCAATAGCATACACTTTAGTTTTTATAGTATGCATACCTTTGTTAATACCACTTAAAGCAGCAGTACAATCATCAGTGTGAGAAATGAGCTTGTATGGAAAATCACCAATTAAAATCTGGAGCTCTTTCAATACCACAATTGATAGACTAATGCTTTTGCTGTGTGACAGATTAAGTTAAAAAAATACCCATAATCTCTCAATA
>JAXCGZ010008680.1:0-2500 GCA_037179515.1 Halocaridina rubra
AGTGAGAGTAACAGCTACAAGATCAACGACTACTTCTTCGTTGGATTTATTAGTCCGTCTATACTGGGGGGTCGCTGTCGCTACAACAACGACAACAATAACAACAACAACAGCAACAACAGCAAAAATAATAATAATAATAATAATAATAATAATAATAATAATAATAATAATAATAATAATAATAATAATAATAATAATATTTAATAATAATAATATAATAACACTCTTCAATCCACGTATAGAACATGTTAACCACAGAACCACTTAATGCATTCTCTTCCTCTTTCAAAGATGGCGTCCATTCTTCTTCTTTGTTCACCTGAACAAGAAACTGCAACTTGGAGAAACTCGAGCCTGTGGTGTTTAAATACATTTTTTTTCCTTCTTTTCTGTCAATATTTCCGAGTTGTAACTTGAAGGGGTCATTTGAAGGTCTATCTCGAGAGTAGGCTTCCGTCTTGAGGGATATCTTGAAGTATATAATAACTACGATAATAATAATGATAATAATAATTATCATTTTCGGTTGGGTCTCTCTGCCAAGACAGCCTTTCACCAAAACAGGTTCTGGGCTACTTAAGTGGCTTCCGGTCCACCTATAACATTTCCTGACCGCTTATGCTCGGGTGCCTCTCTCTCTCTCTCTCTCTCTCTCTCTCTCTCTCTCTCTCTCTCTCTCTCTCTCTCTCTCTCTCTCTCTCTCTCTCTCTCTCTCTCTCTATATATATATATATATATATATATATATATATATATATATCTATCTATCTATCTATCTATCTATCTGTGTGTGTGTGTGTGTGTGTGTGTGCGTGTGTGTGTGTGTGTGAGTGTGTCAATATATGTTATTATTAATTGTCTTACCGAATTTTTCATATTTCACCTTTAAAGTATGTATGTTTCCGTATGTATGAATGTTTGTATTTGTATGTATATGCATGTATGTGTATATGTATAAATTAAGCAGGTCAATACACACACACACACACACACACACACACACACACACACACACACACACACACATATATATATATATATATATATATATATATATATATATATATATATATATATATATATATATATATATATATATATATATATAAGGACAAAGCATTTGAGAGAGTTGCATAATTTACTCAAGGCATAAGACACCATGCTTCAAATATCATCTTTAAGGAAAATGTATAAACAGAACCTCCCTAATAGGATTAACAGAGCTTTTCTCCAGCAGTGATTTTCATCAAAATTTCCCTGCAGCTTTTGTAAGCTGACATTCGAAGGCTGAGCTTTCATCGTTAAGCATATCAAAATACAATGTTACTTTAACATTTGTTAAATTATTAGTCCCCATTCGGATGAGAGTAAAGGCAAACAGGTTGGAGTTGAGTTCTCAAGGCTGGATGCCCTTCCTTGCGTCTTGCTGGGTGGCTTGAACATGGCATGTCATTAATTCCTGATTCGAGCTCTTGAACCACAGCTCTCCCACAGTTGCCATTTGAAAATGAATTGTAGAAAAGAATGAACTTAAGAAGTGACGAAGGTTAGGAAGAGCTTTTCCATAACGGTCAGAGTGGGTTTTCCTGATGATTTTTCTTCTTTTCTTTTTATTTATATTGTTAATTTTAATTTTGATCCCTAGTACAGCAGAAAATATATCAAATAAGTCTACATATATTTTCTAAAATGCAGCCGATAAATAAAAAGAAAAGAGAAAAATAGCAGATAGTATTCAACTCTGTTTTCGCACCAAATCCAATGAATGACCTTTTTGCTTTTAGTCAGTCTCATATTTTTCCTTTTAAGCTCCCAACCTGAAAATTGTTATTCTATATCTGCTTCAAATTGTCTGCAGTAGTACTGCTGAAAAGTGAAATGTAATTTATAGCACTCAACAAGGGCTATTGAAAATATTGTTACAAATATTATTCTTCAATTACTCTTCAATTATTACACTATATTTTATTATTAATTACTTGCTATGATATTTAAAATTAATTGCAAATTCTATTAATATTTTATTTATACATAACCAAATATAGATTGTATTGTTTATCATCTGCAATATCACTGGGAGTGCCCATGTGCACATGTCCCCATGTGCAGTTATCTGAATAAATAAAAAAAATAAAAAAAGCTAAGGACAAACCTTCTCAGCCATGCTTTCATTTTTTTTGCCTTTTATTTATATATATCACAAAAGGTCCCTATTTGAGTGGAGGTGGACACAGATAAGTTAGAACTCTTAGGGAATTAAGGCTGCATGCCCTTCTTAATGCCCTGCGGTGGGATCGAACCCTCGTTATTTAATCTTTTCCTCCTGAATTACGCACTCTACCACTGAGCTACCGCGATCATCCCTGCTCTAGCCTTCATTCATTTTCTAAAATACAGCCGAAATGAACGAGAGAGAGAGAGAGAGAGAGAGAGAGAGAGAGAGAGAGAGAGAGAGAGAGAGAGAGAGAGAGAGAGAGAGAGAGAGAGAGAGAGAGAG
>JAXCGZ010008680.1:7500-26156 GCA_037179515.1 Halocaridina rubra
TAGTGAGATTATTTCTGATTCACGCGCTCTACCTCTGAGCTACCACTTACAAGAGCCAATCTCTCAATCTCAGAGGTTTGGTTTAGAGGACACAATTTCATTGCTTTTGGGAATGAGAGTAGTGGCTCTCGAATATACATACTTACATACATACATACATACATACATACATACATACATACATACATACATACATATGGCTACAATGGCCGCAATCCGCTCTGTAAGGGGGTGGCCGCGATAAGGAACATACGTTTACCAGAAACTAATATTCCTAAATTTCTCCTCTTAATTCCTTAGGGATAAAAGGCTGCCACGACTACCCACCACTAGCCTGCTTGAATCATCCTCAGGGTAAGTAGGCAAAGCTCTCCTGCCGTGAGGTCCGACAGCCACAGCATGTATACCTCCATCGTTTACTCTCCTGGCAACCTCCCCACACCCACCCGTCCAACTTTACTGTGCTAGCAGGTGCAAGAAATTCTATAGACAATCATTCTCCATGCATTCCTATCCTTTTCACTCTCTCTAATGTGCTAAAGAAATATAAATGTTTTCGACGACTCTCGAAGATTTAAGAATCTGCAACTATTGTTATATCTGAATCTACTTTATTCAATACGTCACTACATCCTATATACAAAGGTTGCCACTCCCTTTGTAAGGGATGTGGCCTATACATAACCATTAGAGTTATGGTTGGAGTTTTCCCACCAGAACCCACTCGTATGCCTTAACTATTCACAGGAAGAAAGTACAATGGGAGGAAATCCTAGTCCCCTTGCTCTGCCATGCTTAGTTAACTTCTAAGACAAGAAGGGGAATAAGGAGGAGGCAGTCTTTTTCCCTCTACCAAAAGAAAGAAGAACCAATCGCAAAGTATGAGAGAGAGGGTGAATTATGGAAGATGAGGATGCCCCAAATCTCACTTGGGTAGAACCCACCCACCGCCGAAGTAAATAACAGCAACATGATAATTAATAAAAGAAAAAGCATAAGATTTCCCCGTGTGGAACGGCATTTTTTTCTTTTTATCGCTTTATGTTACCATCAGCCCTAATATCAGGCTGGACACTGAAAGACTGAAACTGGGGAATTAAGAATTGATGCCCCTCCTATCACCTCAACGTGGGCTCAAACGCGGGTCCATCACCACTCTTGTCAAGCAGTCTCCGGTTACGCTACAGCGGTTCCCTCAAGCGACATATCTTTTGCAAGGAAAACATATCCAATATCATTAGTGTATTTTAGGGACCACGGTAGCTCAGTGGTAGAGTGCGCGAGTGGTGAAGCGATAAGCGTCTTGATATCCCACCTCCAACTTGTCTGTGTCCACCCCCATTCGAATAAGGACTACTTATGACAAATAAAAAGGTGATTTATGATAAGAATATTTTGAGAAATATTGGTGATAAGCGAACAAGAAACTGGGTAAAATATATCTCTACTGACAAGTTCTTGGTGGACACAACTCAAAAAGAAACTGATTATAATAATATCTTTCAAATGGACACAGAAGCAAAGATGGTGGATAAACGTTTCCAACACCAACTCCATAACAAAGGCTCTGCTATCTGAAAGAAGATCCCACACACAGAAAAGGCTGAAAGAGGCTCTCAACAAACATCCAGACCTCCCCATCCCAAACAGCTATGCAGGCCAGCTTCTGAAAAATATTCACAAATGCAACATGGCATCTGAATTGGCAAAAATCGACTTAGACAAGCCCTGCACCAACTACAAACCGCTAGTCCCATGGAGAGCACACCCTGCAAAATTCAACACCACTAGTCTTCCAGACAGTAAGAAAGCCTGTACAAAGATACAACTGCACGAAGCAGCTCTAGCTGCTATCACAGAAACAAACCAAGCAGAAGGCTTCTCCTACTACACAGATGGAACTGTCAACGCAAGTATCCCTGCAACTGGAGCAGCAGTCTACTCGGAAAAATTTCCAGCTTCCTGGAGACTTCCAGACTCCTGCTGCACTCTGCAAACTGAGTTATTTGCCATAAAAAATGGTACTGCAAAACTCAATAGAAAAAGGACAAGGACCTGTAACCATACACACTGACTCACTCTCCTCTGTCCAAGCAGTACAACAGCAGAAGTTCAAAGAAAACATCAACCTAATCAGCTCGGTCCAAACACTGCTAGTGCAACATCAAGAGCAAGGAAGACCGGTAACCATCAACTGGATACCCAGCCATATCAACATCCCTGGAAATGACAAGGCAGATCAACTTGCCAAGGATGCTGTCTTATGCCACAGCATACAGCACTCTATACAACCCAGTATACAGCAATACAAATAAAAAACCAAGCAGGCACTACAGAGAACAAAGCAGGAAAACCACAACTACTGGGTTAACAAAAGCTCCTACTCTGCCACGTGGTACAAACAAACAAACAAACAAACAAACAAACATTTATTTCCATTTTGTACAATGGTTATTCAACATTAATAGCAACTTATAAGTAGACATGTAATTAAACTAATAAATAAGAGGGTAATACATATAGTTAAATTAAATGTAGCTTTCATAGAAAATAATAATGCTGTAATAAAAATGTTAACAATAATGTTAATAATAAAGTAGTAAGTATGACACTAGATACAGGATCGTTATTATCGGCATCATATCCATATTTGTTTTCCTTACAATGAGAATAATTAGTTCTTAATGAGCAGCAACTATTTGTCCAAAAGAAAACTATATAGTTTGCCTTTGAAAGCTGTAAAGGAGGATGCATTTTTAAGATGCTCTGGAATATTATTCCAGTGTTGGCCCTTTGATAGTGATCATCTTTGAACCTGCTTCTGTGTTTGTTCTGTGAATAAAGAGCTCACTGCTCTGTCTTGTGTTGGTTCCCCTTATATCCCTGACTGTTTTTAAATCAAATAGCCAGCTAGAATAATGATGGTCCAAAATTTTGAATACAAAAACATAAATAGCATAAGCGACCTTGTTTTCTGCCCGCAGCCACCCAAGTTCATTGAGAGCTGGTGTAAAGTGGTCATATTTCTTATTCCTCCCAGGGCAACTCGAGCTGCAAAATTAATAAGCTTCTGTATTCTGTTTATCTGAGTCTTAGTGGTAGCCCCCCAAACAGTTGTGCAGTAATTAATGTGATTTAGGGCCAGAGATTCAACAACAGTTTTTCGAGTGGTAGTCTCAAAATTGTCTTTTATACGTGATAAGTACATTAATGTTCCTGTAACCTTTTTGCATACTTTATCTATGTGGGAATCAAACAACATGTGGTTATCAAAGTGAATTCCTAGGTTTTTGACTGTTTTGCTAGGTGTGATAATATTGTCGCAAAAATTAATTGTTGTGTTTTCTGGAATTTGTGCTGTGTGGAACCTTGAACCAATAAATATGCACTGTGTTTTACTTTCGTTAATTAACAGCCCAATTTCTTGAAAATAGGTTTTAATTTTTGACAGAGTGTTTTCTGCTCTTAAAGTTAGCTCTGGGAGATTATTAATATCACCACTAAGGAGTAGTTGAGTGTCATCTGCATATTGTACGACTAGACAGTCAGAAATGAAAGAAGATAGATCATTTACGTAAATAGAGAAGAGGATAGGACCAAGTACTGATACCTGTGGAACACCAAATGATACATTTTTTGGCACAGAGATATTGTTGTTAAGACGTATAGACTGTTTATGATTAGATAGATACTCGCTAAACCAGCTTGGATCAATATTTTAGTACATTTACCTAAAAGAATTTCATGATTTACACTGTCGAAGGCTTTTGATAAGTCCAATAATACAAGCAGAGATATTTTTTTTCATATCTATATTATTATAGATACTATTCGTAACTTTAAGCAGTGCAGTTTCTGTCGAGAGTTTCGGTCTGAAACCATGTTGGTTAATCGTTAATAGTCTATTTGACTCTAAATATGACGTAAGTTGGCATGCAACAATTTTTTCTAATATTTTAGAGAAAATGGGTAGCAGGGAAATGGGACGATAGTTTGTCACATCTTCTCTGTCCCCCTTTTTATGCAGAGGTATTACATGTGATATTTTCCAAGAGTCATGAAACTTTTTAGTAACAATGGAAGTGTCATAATAGTTAGAATATAGGATGCAATCATGGGTAGAGCATCTTTGATGAAATGGTATACCATCTGAACCATAAGAGCCAGAGTTTCTTAGGCTCTTTATGGTAAGAATTAGGGTAGCACAATCGATAGGATTTATCTTGAAGTACTCTCTTGTGTTTACATTGGAAGAATTGTCATTTAAAGCAATTACTCATATTCACTGAGTTGATGTTTTCTTGAGGTTTTTCATATGTATTTTTGCCAACGTTAGCAAAATAGTTATTAAAGTTTTCCGCTTTGTCTTTCAACTCCGTAATATTTTCATAACTTTCTGAAGTACTCTTTTCATTTGGTATCATGCTTCTTATCACTTTCCATGTTGCTGCTGTATCATGTCTAGAGTCATTAAATTGTTTTTTGTAAAAGTCTTTTTTACTTACACTGATGAGAGATCTGACACGTTTCTTTTCTGTTTTATAACGTTCTCGGAGAGTCATATCATATCTATTAATTTTTAGCTCTTTTTGTATTTGATTTCTGATTTGCATTGCCTCTTTGATGTCATTAGTTAGCCAGGGGGCTGAGGGGCGGGTTATTTTTCTTGTTACAATGGGTGCACAACTATCTAAGCATTCAAAGAAGACTTTTGTTAGAATCTCAACCTGCAAATCAACGTTATCTGTGTATTTAATTCTATTAAGTACATTTGTGTTGTTGATTAATGTTTCACAAAATATATCAGGGGAGTAATTTTTTAGACACCGGAATGTCTTGAAGAGAGGCTTCCTTTTGGGCTTGTTTATGTTTAGCATAGCAATGTTCAGCTCGTGGTCTGCAATTGGGCAGGGAACTACGTCCCAATAGGGTATACTTACCACTTTCTTTGTTATTATCAGATCTATAAGAGTCCTAGAATTAGGAGTTATGCGGGTCGGTTTTGTCACTATTTGTGTTAACTTCACAGTGTTGATCACCCTTTTCATTTTGTTATCTGCTGAGAGCAAGCCATCATTAAAGTCACCAAGTATGTATATGAGTTTATGGCGCACACAGATATTTCTGAATGTTTCTAGTAGATGATTGAATGAACTGGTAGGTGCTTTAGGGTGACGGTAAACACACCCTACAATGAAAGATGGAAGTTTCTGATACTGCACAGTGATCCATAAATCTTCGAGCTCCTCAGTTCTTTCTAAACCTGTGGTTATTTCTGATGCACTAAGATAATTTCTAACATAAATACAGACCCCACCCCCTCGGCCATGGTCATTGCGAAATATTTTAAACTCTGGGATATTCACATATTTATTTTCAGTTGTAGGAGGAAGCCAAGTTTCACTTACACAGAGGATGTCTATGTTGTAGTCTTTTGCTAGCATTATTATTTCCTCAAAATGAGCTAGCAGAGACTGAGCGTTCACATGTACTAATGTTACATTCTTACCATGTTTCATTAGGGTGGTATCCATAGTCATAGTTGTAGTTTCGACGGTGTGATTTTGCTGGGAATTCACCACTGTAGTGTGTTCTGGGGTTAGCCCATGGATCCTGGTATCTGTACCTGCCGTTGGATGTGTAACGCCGGTTTGAGTACGTGCCGTGGTATGATCGGGCCGTCCCAAAGTTTGTATGCCTAGGTGAGTGTCTAGGGTTGTAAGAGCCATCACTCCAGGAGAAGTCTCTTGTGCGTGGACGGCGATAAGAGAGGTTTGTATCGTGTCTCTTTCTGTAGTCTCGCGTATAGGGGATTGTTTCATTAGCTCTTTGCTGTTTATTTTGGTATGACTGTAGTTTGGGATATTTTGTAGAATACCCAGGTTGTGTCCATTGTTTGCCCCCGCGAAATGGCTGGACAATTGTGCCTGTAGGCCATTGATTCAGTTTGTAAGGCACATATTCAAATCCTTTCGATATCGTTATTGCGAAGGAAACCCAATTTGGTGTGCGAGAAAGCTCCTTAATCAAGACTTCTTCAGAAGGAATGCCTTGATTTGTCAATGTATTACGTATCTCTCTCACAAAGGGGTTGCCAGGAATGCGAATATATATTTGAGCTGTAACCCTTGCACTTGCATTATTGGGCAACTGTGGCTGTGGGGAAGAGGACTTCGATGGAATGTTTAGAATAGAGACTGCTGCTATTTTGTATTTTCTGTTTTCTTCATTGTTTTGCAGCCTATTGCTGGGTTGGTTATTTGTGCTGGAAGGTGTAATTAGGTTGTCCTGGTCAGTGATAGTTGCTGTGTTGTTAGGAGTAGTGGAGATGGGCTCTATATCTTCTTCTCTGTTTTGCAACTCTTTACCAGGTTGGTTGTTTGTGCTGGGAAGAATCTTGTTCTGGTTAGTGCCTGTTGTTGTATTGTTAGGAGTAGTGGGAAAGGACGCTGTTGTTTCATCACTATTTTGTAACCTGTTACTGATTTGATTATTTATGCTAGATGGTGTATTCAGGTTGTCTTGATGGCTATCACTTTTATCTGGATCTACCTCTTCTTCACTACCACTGTCACATTCGTCTCTCAGTGCACTGAAGGAATTGTGAGTAGAAACAGAAAACCTATTTTGCAAAACCTGAGGGTTGTTGATAGAAGAGACATCATCGTTGTTAGGTGACAGCACTGAATTGAGAGGTGGAGATGTTTCTAATAGCAGTTTCAACCTAGAATTATCTATTTTAAGTAGGACAATGTCAGATTCTAGCAAACCCACCTTGTGTTGTAAGGTTTTCACCTTTTCAGCATCTGCTTCCAAAATTTTCACCTTATCTGCAAGACTTTCTATCATTCGATGTAGGTCTCCTAGGTCGTGTGTTTTTTTCAGACTCTATGGATTTTACAACCGAAGTTTGAGATTGAAAGAGTTTGTCAAGTTCACCATTCATTGAGATATTCAGGACACTTGCGTTAAAAATGATTATATATGTAATTATATATCTTTTTACTCGCTTCTTTATGATGTGTTTACCACTATGTTGTGGAAAGAGTTCCACTACCTTTGAAAGCAAAAGTTGACTTGTTTTGTACAGAGTGACTTTTTTTATTTTTTCCAATTCCCTTCTGATGTCCTCACGTGAATATACGAATATTCTGTCCAGAGATGATATAAACACTTCGAGAAAATTATCAGTATTTACACACGGAAGGTCATAAAGGTCAACATTTTCCGATGAGGACATTCTGAGCCCTCACCGGTATCCAAGTACACCCTCAGGAGTCTGGCTGTCACGATAGCTAGGCTCAGACTAGGCTACAAATACTGCTGGAAAATTATTGAGAACCCCATAAAAGAGTGCACACACTGTGGCAAGACAACGGATAAGGCCCTGCTGCATCATCTACTGGAATGTCCAAAGACAAACAACTTAAGGAACGGATCAAACATGGTACCACAACACCCCAATGCGACAGATCATGCAGCCAAAATTGTAAGGAAACTACTTGACAACCTGGACACCTATCTCACCACCTTGAAAACTTTCGAACCACCAAGGTGATAAAAACAACCCAAGAGTTGTAACCTCTAACCTACGGGCCGTTCTTCGGACAAGGGCCCCTGCCAACACAAGGTTGGCTTTAATCTCAATCAACAACAACAACAAGCAAAGATATATAGAAATATATACTTGCAATATTGTTTCATTGAGCATCTGTCGAAGACTTCAACTATAATTGAATTAATCCAACAAATAACTATATTCATTTTTAACACAATATTTTGACTATGAAATGAAGACTTTCTATATTTTTCTGCAATTTGATCACGCGGGTCAGTCATATTACCAGAACTATGAAAGCGTATTTCATCTGACTTATCGCCCGCAAATGGGATTCATCAGATAATCTTGATGAGGCCCAGTGAAGGGTGAATATTTCAAAGCAGCATATTTTTATTTTTCCTTTTAATCTATGTATCACATTTGAAAGAAGATCTGAACATTCTCGTTATTTCAATTCCAATATGTAATATTTTTGTTTTTACTGAAATTACAATTTATCAAGATATGTCTTTTTTTATTGTTATATACTCGTGTATTCTATGTTTCACAATACAAGTAATAATATTATAATACAAAAACAAGACACAAAAAGGTTAAATACATGATTACTCATGCGAAAACATACTGATGAGAGAGAGAGAGAGAGAGAGAGAGAGAGAGAGAGAGAGAGAGAGAGAGAGAGAGAGAGAGAGAGAGAGAGAGAGAGAGAGATCAAAGAAAAATATAGACATTACCATAAGGGTATTAAAAGATATAATTTGAAGCTTTCCCCAACCTCTGAAAAGAAATAATTACAAACGTCGTTTGAAGAATTGCAGCAGAGACCAAAAAGACGGAGTAAAATCTCCTAAAGGATTTCGTCATAGCCGGTACGCAGTAATGAATAAAAAAAGAAGAAACTAACTAGGGTGCTAGAACGCCTATGTGCACCTCTTCGTGTGGAGGCAGGTAAGGATTCGTGAGAGCGTGCATGAGTACGTGTATGCGTGCATTTGAAGGCGTTTGAGAAGGGCTCCCAACCCTTTCTGCTGCAGTTGTCTCTCAGGTCTCCCCTTTTTTCCTAGTTGGTTTTGATGATGTTAAATGCAATAAGGAAGTGACATTCCCTGCAGAGTAGCAGAGGAGGTTCTTCTTTCTTTTTCTTCTTTCCCCAGCCAAGCGCCACGCCTCTAAGATTTCGCAATACAAAGGGGAAAAAAAGAGAGGGAGGAGCTGTCAGGTATGCGGTAGAAGATGATTATTCTTTACCCCCAAACCAAGGGCCACGCCTCCTGGAATTCGCAATATAGGGGCAAAGATAGGGAAAGGCGTTCACATGTGTGCATGAGAGTATATTCGTACCTATACTAAATGATGCCTTCTACAGACATCTTTCTCTTTTTCTTCTTCAGCCACTAACAAAGGAAAAAGGCCTTGGGCTGGCAATATTGGGGGAAAATAGAGGGGGAAGGGCTGTCACGTGTGCCTGAAATCCTTTTCTTATCGACATTAAAGTTATCTTTCATAAGCATTTCCGCGTATCAAAGTCAATCTCCTTTTTCATCACCAAACCCAAGGGCAATAGCCCCTGAACATGGCAATATAGGATAAAAAAAAGTAAGAACAAACACGTGTATAAGAGAGCATTTTCATACCCACTTTGATTGTATCTTTTAAAAATATTTCCCTGTGTCAATGAGCATCCTTCACTAGTTCTTCTTCAGCCCCAAAACATGGGCCATGACCCCCTGAACTTGGCAGTGCAGTGGAAAAAAGAAGAGGAAGAACTGTCACGTGTTCTTCCGATAATATTCGTACCTATACTAAATGGTACGTTTTACAAGCATTTCTCAGTATCAAGGAGAATGTTCTTTTTCACCTACGCCACGCCCACCGGACTAGGTAATATGGGAAAAAAAGAGGTGCACGTGTGTTTGAGAGCACATTCGTACTTACAGTAAATGGTACCTTTACAAGAATTTCCCAGTCTCAAGGAGCATCTTTCTCTTGTTCTTCTTCGGCCCCAAAATAAAGGTCCGCGTCCCTAGCCTTGGCCTTATAGGGGAAATAAAAAGGGCAAGAGTTGTCACGTGTGCGTGAGGGCACATTCGTACCTACACTAAATGGTATATTTTACAAACATTTTCCAGCATCGTAATCGCTGATAATTACTTGTTATTTATCTTCCTTGACAACGAGATGCAAAGTTAACGATGGTAACTACGCTCTCTCTTTTCTCTTTCTTTCTATTTTTTTTTGTTACTTTCTTCTTATGTCTTCGTTTTCTCCATTTAATTTTCTTGCTGGCTTCGAAAAGTATTTTATACTCATCAGGGCTTAATTAAACAAGGGAGAATTAATTATTTATCAGCATGCAATCAGGTTTTATGTGATTGCTTTATGCATTGCATGCACGGAACAAAAGCACAGATCTGCATATGCCGCAATAAACTGCACACACGTGCTTACATACATGCATATTTATACACATAACATCGCAGGTTTCATATTATTGCCTTATGCTTGAATGCATATGGAAGAACAGTTACTAAGCACTGATCTACATTTGCCGCAGTGCACTGAATACACGTGCATATATATATATATATATATATATATATATATATATATATATATATATATATATATATATATATATATATATATATATATATATATATATACATATATATATATATATATATATATATATATATATATATATATATATATATTTATATATATATATAAATAAATACATATATATATCTATCTATCTATCTATCTATCTACATATATATATATATATATATATATATATATATATATATATATATATATATATATATATATATATATGCAAAATAAACTGTTATATCACAGCACAATATGAAGCAAAAAAAGGCCCATAAATAAAACACAAAAAGAAACGAAGATGTACTATATATTACGACTGGACTCCAGTCCTCTTCTTTGTACCTGAAGAGGACTGGAGTCCAGTCGTAATATATTGTGCATCTTCGCTTCTTTTTGTGTTTTATTTATGGGCCTTTTTTTTGCTTCATATATATATATATATATATATATATATATATATATATATATATATATATATATATATATATATATATATATATATATATATATACATACATACATATATATATATATATATATATATATATATATATATATATATATATATATATATATATATATATATATATATATACATAGCCACCTCACAGGTTTTATTGTGATTGCTTTATGCATTCATGCACGGAAGAAACACATATCTGCATTTAGCACAATGCACTGACGACGGGCTTATAAATGTATGCATAAATTTCAATAAGTACTAACATGACGGTTTTATTTGATTATTTTATGGATTGCATGTATGAATGCAAACGTGAAAAACAAAATGTATTCGCATAAATATATGCACATTTTGCTTAAAAAACAGCATCACAGGTTTTATGTGATAGCATGGATCTGCATTTGCCGCATTGCTATGAACTAAATATACACGCATAAATATATACATATCTATAAGCAGAACCACATCACAGGTTTTATGTGATTGCACGGATCTACAATTGCAGCAATGTATTGCACATACACGCATACACACATGCATAATTATATGCATAACTACATCACAGGTAATATGTGATTAAGTAATGCATACATGCATGACTGCATAGCATACAAGGCAAGGGTCTGTCTCTGTCGGAATACACTGAATCCACGTACATTCATACGTGCATATCCGTATGTATCCACGTATCTCTTTCTTCTCCTTTTTCTTCAGAGTCCCACTTTCATGTGGGGTCCCTAAACTTGCCACGAACACATCACTTTGTAGGCTATTCACGTTCCGGGGTTTGACAGATATCCCCAGGCCAAAAGCCACTCTTGACACCAGCCTTCCTCATCTGTCTTTGCTTAGGATCGACCCGATGTTTATTGGCTTGCACACCCAGTGGTTGGGTTCATATACATCCACATATCCATCAGCCACTATGAGATCAAGCCGACTCAACTCGATGCCCATCTTAGGCCCGGATCAATGGAGAGGCCTGGCGCCAGGAAGGGTATGCTCCAACCATCATAATTTTAGTAAAAGGAAAAATACACTAGTCAGTAAGCACATCCAGCAGTGACAAGTTGAGTCAGAACCACCCACATGTTTTCAAGAAGCTACTGAGACACAGCGACTCAATCAGAAGATAGGAATAGTTGATGATAAAAAAAAAACGACATATATAAACATAATGCTTTTGCTTTGCTTCCTTCTCGTACTTTCCCCATCTCCTCATATGGCCTCATCTTTCTCAGTCTCTTCATATAGCCCCCTCTTCCTCCCAACGTCTCCATATAGCCCCATCTTTCCATCATCTTTCTGTATAGCCTCATTTTCCTTCATCTACCCATACAGCTCATCTTTCCCCATATTCCTACATTCCACATATAACTTAATCGTTCGCTATCTCCCTATACAGCCACACCTTTCCCCTAGTCTCCCCATATAGTACCATCTTTCTCCTTATCTCCTCATATAGCCCCTTATTTTCCCCTATCTCAACAAATATCCCCATCTTCCTTAACCTCCCCATATAGCCTCATATATTCCCACCTCCCAATTGAACCCTATCTTTCCTACATCTCCCCCATAGAGACCAATCTCTCCCCTTCTACTCATTTAGCCCCATTTTTATCCCATCTCTCCATATAGCCCCATTTTCCCAAATAGCACAATCTTTTCTCATCTCCACATATAACCCCATCTTTCCTCTATCTCTCCATATAGTTCCATCTTTCTCATCTCAACAGATAATGGCATTTTCTCCATCTTCCCAAATAGCCCCATCTTCCTACATATATCCTCATATAGCCCAGTTTCCACAACTCTCCATTTGGCTCTATTTTCCCAAATTGCCCTATCTTTCCCTATCTCCCAATACAGCCCCATTTTTCCCCAACATTCCCATATAGCTCCATCTTCCCTATTTCCTCATATAGGTCCATCTTTCGCCCATTCCTCATATACCCAATCTTTCCCATCTCCCTCCATATCCCCTTCTTTCCCCTTCTCCCCATACAGTCCCATATTTCCTCCGTCTCCCCATATAGCCCCATCTTTCCCCCTGTCTCCCCAAGAAGCGCCATCTTTCCCTATCCTCCCATACTCTGCATTTGCAGTCAGTTTGTGCTCTTAAAGAAAACCAAATTACCTCTGATGAATTTTTTTTGGGGGGGATATTTTATTCCTTGTGTATATTATCTTACATACATACATATACCGTGGCTGTTTCCCCCTTAAATTGGGGGGTAGCCGACGTCAAGAAAGGAAAGTTTGGGGAGAAGTTATTTTAATCTATTTTATATAATTTTCATTTCGATACTTCTAAGTTGATTTATCATTTTTTTTAGGGGGGGGGGTTGGTTTCATTACTTGCTTCTTTAAAGGTATATCTAATATCCTTTACTTTAATTTTCATGTTAATATTTCATTTTAAAGGCAATATCCATTGGTGATCTCGTGTCCTACTTCACTCATGTAAGGTCATCTTCTCTGAAGTACTATGGACACTCCTTTGCCGTCGCCCTAGATATATCTAAGGCTTTTGACAGAGTGTGGAGCAAGGCTTTGCTAGCCTAACTTTCTTCTAATAATTTTACCTCTTCTCTCCGTTCTTTGATTTCCAATTTTGTTAAGGACCTTTTAATATTTGTGCTTGTTGACGGTGTAATGTCTGTCTCATTCCGAGTTGCCAGTGGTGTTTCACAGGGTTTTGTTCTTTCACCTACTCTGTTCCTTCTCTTCATCAGTGGTCTTTGTTAGTCTTCATCCTCTCTTCTTCTCACCTTTGCCGAAGATTCCATTCTTCATATTTTGTCTGCCTTCTTTCTACTCATTATCTTCGTCTGCTGCTTGACATGTCTCGTATCATTCTTTATTCAACTCTCAATTTCGATTTACAGAAAATATCTGGGCGAGTCACTAAAGATTAATTAAATTTGATGCATCCATGATACAGTTTCTGGCTATCTCTTTATCTTTTTCTTCTGATAGCTTTACTGTCTTCGAAAATAAAGTAATATACTATCTTAATTCTATTAATATATAAGGAAATCAGATAGCCTCTGTCCTGTCTTGAAGAAGTCACATAACTCAAATTTCTAGATCTAAATCTAAAAATCTGGGAGTTCTGTTTCGCTCTTGTCATTACTTTTCCTCTTTTCAGTTACTAACATTTTATAGAGGTCTTATTATATCCCAGCTTCAAATACTGTTCTCACATCTGGAGTGCTTCTTATACTTGTCTCCTTGATAGGGTTGAATCTAAGGCAGTCAGACTCATCACTAACCCTTCTCTTACTTCTAATCCAGATTCTCTTTCTCTTCGCAGGAAGGTATAATCCCTTTCTCTTTTCTATCTATACTACTGCCATCCATGCTCTGATGAGTTGGCGAGTTGTATCCCTCCTTCGCTGGTGAGGCCGTGTAACACTCGTAATCGGCCTCGTCTCACAGGTACTGTGTGGAGATTTGTAGCTCGCGGATATTTAGTGCAGTGACTGCTCTGTATCTTCCACCCCAGATTCTGGAACTCGCTTCCTCCATCTCTAACTCTTATGACCTTTCTCCCTTAAAAAAAGTAGATTTCTTTTTTGTCATCTCAGGGCCTTATCATACCTTGTCCTATTGTGTATAATTATCTTATTTTTTTCTTGTCCTTAAGTTACTACTTTTTCTGCGGCTCATTATTTTATTGGTGCCCGGACATGATGAGAACAATTTTCTTGCCTGTCATGGTTCACTATGATAAATTATTATTATTTTTTAATACATTAATGTTTTATTTTAATGTTGTATTGAAGACTTTCTTTATTGATTTTGGAGGGGTTTTGTTCCCCGATGGCTTTTATTTTATTTTTTAAATATATTAATGTGTTATTTTTGTTTTATTGAAGATTTTCTTTATTGATCTTCGAGGGTTTTTGTTCCCCGATTGCTTAATTCCCAAATTTTATTTGGTACTTTAAAGTCTTAATTTTGTGTTTCTTAATATTTACAATATTGCTTTTGGTTGTTTATTAAGTGCTTGCTCAAATGCCTTTTCTAGTATCCTTTATTATTGTTCTCTTGGGATTCAGAGTATTACCCTTTTATTTCAGTTCTTGTAATTATTTACTTACTTTGAGTTTAATATGATTTTGGCTGGGGACCGCTGTAGTGTATCCAGTAGAGTGCTTGACTCGCAAAGTGATGGACCTGTGTTCGAGCCCACGGTGGAGATATAGGAAGGTCATCCAATCTTTATTTTCCAGCTTCAATGCATCTGTATCCACCCCCCCAAAAAAAAGGGACGAATAGTGACAAAAAGTAAAAAAAAAACTAAGTATGGTTATCGTTAATAAAACGCACTCCCTCTTCAAACCTTTGCGCATGCACACAAATACCCACCCACCCAATCACACACACACACACACACACACACACATATATACACACACATACAGAGAGAGAGAGAGAGAGAGAGAGAGAGAGAGAGAGAGAGAGAGAGAGAGAGAGAGAGAGAGAGAGAGAGAGAGAGAGAGAGAGAGAGAGAGAGAGAGAGAGAGAGAGAGAGAGAGAATAATAATAATAATAATAATATAATAATAATAATAATAATAATAATAATAATAATAATAATAATAATAATAATAATAATAATAATAATAATAATAATAATTATAATAATAATAATAATAATAATAATAATAATAATTATAATAATAATAATAATAATAATAATAATAATAATAATAATAATAATAATAATAATAGTAATAATAATAATAATAATAATAATAATAATAATAATAATAATAATAATAATAATAATAAAAATAATAATAATAATAATAATAATAATAATAAAAATAATCCTTTATTCCACTAAAAAATACCGTGGGTATTCTTGAAAATAATAATTATTTGCATACAAAAGATTTACCTATGCTTACATAGAATTTATTACATTTAACTGATTTGTAGATAAATTTTCACTTCTTCTTTAAATGAGGTGATTTGAGGCAAATCTTATACGTGGTTTGACAATGCGTTTCATAACACTTAGATCCCCTGACACAGGAGAGCAAGTTTTCACATGGACTGTGGAAGTTCTTGGCACCACTAAGTTACCTGATTATCTTCCATCTCTCACTGTCACATCTCCCACTCTCTCTAGACATAATAACCACCTTGGGAGGTAGCCATATATAGCTTTGTACATAGGCAGTTGTAGCTCGTAATTTAAGTGTTCATTTACCATTAACCAATTTATATCCTTGATATATGGCGTAGCTCTTTCATATTATCTTCCATTATCATCAGCCACTTGGGCAGCAAAATTTTAAAGTTTTTACACATTTCTTATTAAAGTTTTGTTACACGATCCCCAAAGAACTATTCAATAAGAAGAAATGCTTAAACTCAGGTAGTCAACTATAGCTTTTCTACTCTCTTTATCAAAATGATCGTTGACGCGATTCAAAATTAATTATAGTCCATTTGTTTTAGCACACATAGTCTCCACATGTTTATCAAATTGTAAATAAGAATCCATAATCAGGCCCAAAACTTTTACATATTTAGAGGGTTTCACACTTGTAATGCCTATCTTAATTGTTAATTCATCTGTTATACGGGCGATGTTTTGTCTTGACCCCAAAAATATGAACGGACTCTTACTGGCCTTTGCTTTCAAGCCATTTACATCAAAATAATTTCTTGCTCACAACATGGGTGATTACATCTGATGAACAACAGGATGCGATTTTGCAAATGGTCGTGCGTAAACAAATTTTGCTTCATCTGCAAACTGCACCACAGCACCGTCCACTACTACACTATTTAGGTCGTTTATAAACAATTAAAAAGAAGAGGAACGAGCATAGAACCTTGTGGTATTCCAGTATTCTCGGCTTCTTTTAGGGGCGTGTATGAATTTATCTTGAGTGTTTGATAGCGCTTCAATAAATCGTTGGAGAACCAGAAGTCATATACATTATGCATTTTTAATTACTAAAGTAGAAGAGAGTGAGAAACACTATCAATAGCCTTAGAGAGATCACGGAGTGCCAAAAGAGATACTTCATTCTTATCAGTGTTACTATATATCTCTCCTGTAATCTGTGATAAGGCTGTACGAGTAGAGAGACATCTCCTAAAACCATGTCGTGTCTTTGAAGAGATTATTTGTTTCCATATATTCGCATGATTGGTCTGAGACAACATGTTCCATGACCTTAGGTAAAACAGGGAGCAAAGAAATAGGACGGTACAAACTACAGCACATTTCCAAACATCAGGAACTACACCTGTAACAAGAGAGGTATTAATGACAACTGTCAAATAGAGGGCCGTTCCAGGAATTGAGTCTTTTATATATCTACTTGGGATGCCATCTACTCCACTAGCTTTCTTATTTTTGAGAGTCATTACAGTTCTTACAACAGTAGCTACATCAACTGGCTGAGGCCGAAAAGGAGAATTTGAAATAGCTATGATATTAACATTGGAGTTGTTTTCAAGTAATGAACAAGAAGTGCGAGTTTCCTGATACACGTATTTTCCTACATTTGCGAAGTAATTATTAACTTTTTTATGGAAAATACTTCCTTATTAACTATGTTTGTACTCTGTGAGTTACTCTCTCTATTTGGTACAATTGTCTTTATAAAGTCTCATACGTTACTTTTGCCTACTCTTGCACTTTCAAGATTATTTCGAGGGTATTTTTCTTTTTCAAAACGTAAAAGTGTATTTACCCGCAGTTTAGATACTTCATATAATTCAAGATTTCTTTCTCTACATATATATATTATTCAAAACTTTCTTTAATTGATTTCTGTCACTCATTTCAGTTTTTATTTCATCTGTAAGCCAAGGAGCTGGTGGTCTATTAATTACTTTTGAGACTATTGGAGCACAAGAGTTTAAACTGGATGACTAGGTATTGCTCAGAATTTTTACTTGTTCATTGACATCGTCTGAATTAAAAAAAAAATCGTTGTGGTACACAGTTCAGTCAATTATTACGTACAGTTTCTTGATTATGATGTTATAAACTTCTAAAAGTTTTTATTGAAAGCTTTCTTTCAGGTTTCTTTAAATTTGTTACAGCTGATATTAATTCATGATTAGGAATATGACAGTCAGCTACTTCAGAATATAAAAACTATTTATCTACAATTAGTAATTACAACATCCAAGAGTGTTTTACCTGTAGGGGTAATACTTGGGTTTGATCATGGGTTATACAAAAGTTAATGTTTTCATTATTCTAATAAACTTTGTTTCAGACTTCAATAAGTCATCACATAAATCACCCAGTTAAAATAGGCTTTTCCTTTCAAGTGAAAAATGCTGTAAACTATCATGAATAGACTGCGAGCTAATTACTAAAGTCTTGGGATGTCTGTACATGGCACCTGTTATATGAAAAGGAAACTTTTGAGTCTGGACCTTTATCTAAACATGTTCCATTCTATCACATGAGGTAATTTTGTTCTGCAACTGGACACTTGTTATATTATCGCGTACATAGAGACAAGAACCACCACTCTCTCCACCATCACATCTGTAGACATCATAGTTAGGGTTAGATATGAGCCTATCGGGTACAATACCGGTTATCTATTTCTCTGATACACATAGAATATAAATTTCTCTCCCAGCAATAATATATTTTACCTCATCCAAACAGGAGAGTGGGGATCTTGCATTTACTTTTTCAATCATTAATTTGTCCTTTTTAGATACAGTACAAATGCCATTCAAATTGCTTCTTAACACTCTTGGGCTCAGAGATTTTACTTACTATGTTCGTACAATGTTATCCATCAGGTACACAACATTCAACGGTTCTAACGTCTTCCTAAAACATACAGAATTTACTTTTGTGCCCCAGTTCATGACAATTTCCGCATCGTAGCATGTGATTTTCCTGGTGGTTCAGTTCACGACAATTGTAACAGCCTCGTCGCTTGCTTTTCTGAGCTGTTATGAGTGCACCATAGCTATAGCGAGCATGATTGACAGATGGACGTATTCGATTAG
>JAXCGZ010008681.1:0-7500 GCA_037179515.1 Halocaridina rubra
TTCAAACCATCTGTGTCCACCCCCAAATGGGGTACAATAGTGACACATAAAAAAAATTACTAAGAATCATTTAAAGTAAACTTATATCTGTACATAAGGTCATGTTTATTAGCTAAGTGTCACTGAAATCACAAACATAAATAAATTATGGCTTCAATACAGAGATATGATATTGAGGCTTACAATATTTCTTGGTAACAATCTCTCAGTAAATGCAGGCTGAATTTTTCTTCACATCCGAATAATTATGCTGAGAGCCACAACACAGCTGTTTCAACTTGCATGAAGCATAATGAATAATGCATAAAAAACATTACATTTGCTGGTTATTTTAATACATTCGTACATCTCATTGTGCTCTAATTTTACCAAGTATGATTTAACTGAACTACTTGCAACTTGATGACAAATGAATACTCTGAATAATTTAATAAGACCTCATACAGTAATATCTATAAATAAAACTATAAATAAATGCATAACTAATCATACAGACACCTTATTAACATTATTGAATATGGGGACTGCCGCAACTAAATCGACAAAGTGCTTGACTCGGGAGGTACGGAATTATGTTTGAACCCATGCCAGATTGATAGAAAGAGCATCCAATCTTGATATATTCAGTTTCAATCCGCCTATATCCAACCCCAAAACAGAACTAATAATGAGAAAAAATGCGAATAAACAATCAACAATGATAAATATATTGAAAGTAACTGATACCATTTATTTCGATATTAAACTACTTCCTCTAACTTATGACTAAATCTCAGTAGTTGTTATGAAAGGAAACCTCCTGCAATGCATATAAAATACTTGTACATCTCTTTAATAATGCCATTTGTGTGTCAATTTGACTAAACACAATACACAAGCAAATTCTAAGAGTAGAATAATTGAGAAGATATTACTGAAACATATTCTATGCATCCTACAGCAACCAGTGTAGCTTTAGCGGTAGGATGCTCAACTCATGAAGTGACAGACCAGTGCTTCAGCGCATTGCAAGGTAGTAAGAGGGGTATGCAGCCCCTGTATTTCCCAGCTTCAATTCGTATGTATTCGCCCCCAAACAGGGATTAATAGTGATACATAAAAGCCGAAGAAATTCTATGACTGCTTTAACGTATCCAAATGTTTCTGTATTGGTATATTCAGAGGATATATATGAAAAAGTTTCTAAATTATAATTTGAGCAGATAAATCAATCATAAGCAATAGTCACTTTAAGAAATAAAGAGATAGTTAGCACAATTTACTCCTAGCCGTATATCATTGCAGGTTTAGTTTCCCTAACATGATCCATGCCTTCTCCATAATACAATATTATACCTCCAGGTCATTTTGTGAACATAATCACAGACCTACTGCACAGGTCATGTACAAAGAGACAAATTACTTGTATATGAAGTGTCAACTTTCGTAACTAAATCTCGCCCCAGTTTTTTAACAGGAGATATTCCAAAATGCAAATACATGTACAAATTAACTAGTAAAATGCCAGACACAGATTTAATATCTATCACGGATTTCTTTTAATTATTATTTCCAAAATTATCATTTCTAGAACTTATCATTGCCTTTTAGCGAATGTATAACCAAGTTAGTAATAGTGGCAGAATGAGAGCTACACTCTCCAAAACAATTTATATCTATAATTTAATATTTAAGTATAGGATATCATGACCTAAGTACATAAATATTAACAATATCATTATAAAACAGTGAAAAATAATTTAAACATTCAATTTACTATATCTTCAGTATGTAAATTAAAAATTCATCATAATATAAAAAACAAGACCCATGTGATTCCAATCATAAATAGTACATAGAATTATCTTACAAATAAATTCAATACAAACAAAATAATTATATACGCTAAAAGTTATAAAAAAACATCCTGGCCTCCGGACGGAGATGAATGGGTAAGCAATGTAATGGCTGTGTGTGAATGATTCATTTTACAATTTACGTAACAACTATTTATACACATATGTATGTAAAGAACAGTAAAAAATGCATAAGTGACTGACAAAACACCATAATACTTTCCTAATGCTAATAAATAATTTTCAGCATATTATGGAAATTACCTTTACAAAATGAATGTGAGTTACTTGCAGCTCCTTCCTTTTGCCTCCTCACTCTGTTACGACTTAATATTGGGAAGATATGTTTCTAAGATGGAATTACAATTTGATGCTTATTTAATACAAAAAGTATTACATAAGTCTCTAAATTACTTAATTGTGACAAAAGAAGAAAGCTGCTTAGAAACTTGCTTATCACTCTTTGAGTCATTGGGAATATGCATCACCTGTAAGAAAAACGAAAAATCATAATAGAAATCACATATGCTCCAACAAAATTGTTCAATGTAGGTATTTTAAACATGATGATCTGGACAGACACAAATGACCCAAAAGAAACAAGAAAGCAGGGCTTCTTCAAGCCCTGCCCTTTCTGCATTGTAACAAGAAAAGACATTCAGGGGGAGGGGGTTTGCCTCGCACACACAGTTGCTCCAATGTCCCATACTCCTACAACATGCAGGGAATAGGAAGGATGAATTTTGTCTAACACACACAGTTGCACCAATGTCCAATTAAGCTGACTCCTACAACATGCAGAGAATAGGAAGGATGATTTTTTTTAACACCACCCTATACTGTACAATAACTAATTTCCTAAAAATTACAGGGAGTACAACGGGGAAGGGCTTGGAGGGCAGCGTCTTCGGCGCAGGTCCATCCCCAAGACTGCAAATCAGAAGAGGATGCAAAGCAACTCGGAAAACAGGAAGCTAAAGAGGTCAAACTGCAACAACCAACTCCTGCCTCTCATGGGATACGTGACGCTAGGAGAGGCCTCAGTCACCTGAGCAATTACCGTAAATTGTGGCCTATAAGTCGAGTTTTTAAGGTCATTTTTTTATGGTCAAATCTAGGGTCGACTTATAATGTAGATATAAAATAGCAACCTTTAAATATATTTGCACCAGTAACATCAGGATACTAGAAAACTGCTACTGAACTTGGCCTAAGGGCTGTGTTTACACATGTAGTAGGTAGGAATAACAACGTACCTACACAAATACCATAGTTTATTAGTATACAATATTTTATTGATACAAAAGCTAAAAACATAATACCTAAAATAATCTAAAACATTTAAGAACATAAAATTATATTTAAAATCCCTCGAAGTCTTCTTCTTCCCTTAAAAATAGATCGTCATATGGGTCTGCCTCCGAACCACTGGAGGCGTTGGCTTTGTCAGCAGGAGATTCGACATCTGTTTCGTTGTCACAGTCATTCCACAACATGTCATCTTCTTCTCCGTCCACTGAATTTGATATGCCGCATTTTTTAAATTATTTTATCACAGTTTTTGCAGCCACAGCATCCCAAGATTTTATGACAAAGTCGCACAGAATGTTGAGAGATGGAGCATGCATATTTCCACCTGTCGTCACCAGGTGGCAGAACAGTTTGTTTATATTGAAATGCTTGAAGTCGGTGGTGTTTTCAATCTGTTTGAATTGTTTTATTTATTTTACTGTAGATAAAACTTAATTCACAACCCAGTACTTAGTGACTCAGGCCGACATTGGCCCAGGCTAAGTAATACCCGGGCAATTTAGGGGGTCGACTTTTCTGCAAGGTAAACCTCTAGTACAACATTTTGGGGTCAAATTATAGAAGTCGACTAATGTACCAGATCGACTTATAGGCCGCAATATGGGGTAATTACTTCATCTCTCAACACAGAATGCACAACAAAATTTTTTCAACACCAAGAAATAACTCTCAAGGTGGTCATGTTTCAGACACTCCTTCTAGTCGAAGACATTGAGAGCAACCCAGAAAACACAATATGGAAGACTATGTGGCACACAAGAATATACATCATCAAACACAACAGACACTCCTTGACACCTTCCTTACGATCTCGGGGCTGTTTGGCTAGGCAGCTTAGGGAACAACAATAACAACTGGGGAATTTTGCTGTATCTAAGAACGTAAAAAGAAAGATCTTATTCTAACGATGGGTTACACCTAAATGTTGAAAACAAATTTATGATTATACCTATAACGGGAATGCAACTATGAAATATCTTCTGACACATGAGGAAAGTGCAAGTAATAAAGTAAGTGACCCCAGTGCTTACTATGATTACAAAAAATAAATGAAAACCCTATTTAATTTAAGGTACCAAGAGTGCCTCATCTATTACCAGACCTATTAATTTAATATAAGCCATTTACAAAATTACAAAGTTTCAGTTATGATAATGTAGGAGAGACTAAGACAGCAAGTACATTATACAATATTCGACATGAGTGTGTTACGTCTTCATTAATATCTTTGTGGCTGAGTATGCAAAACACTGGGGGATAAAAGAACATCCAACAATGTAATTTACTAATAGCAGCAGAGAATTTGATTCAGCACCTTGATAACATTTCCTTGACTAAAATGTTTAGTTAAATATTAGTCAAATGATACATGATACATTACTGTACTTTGTGAAGAGTAGGCTCTAAATGCGAGCACAGATCAGAGTTAGATCTGGGAGAAAAACAGGAAGTACTTGTTTATAAATTGGTAATCAATATTTGAAGCTGATAAGAATATATGAAAGAAAGCAACGTTCAAGTAAGACTGAATCGATATGCATACAGACATACAAAGTATTAATGTGGAATGAACGAAGAGAGACAGAACCACACAATGGTATTACTACATAAACATGTCGTGTTTAGGAGATGTATGATAGAACTTGTAATGCATAAAGGTGAACTATGTGTATAATAGTAGCAATTTTAAAGCATTACTGAACCACAAAAGTATATTTGTTCCCCTTTTCAATGGTTCTCCAATAGTTGCCTGTTGTAGAACCTTAATGCAGGTTGAATGAGCTCTGGAGAGAAATTCATATCTAGCTTGTCAGGAAGATGAATAAAGCAAATAAAAATAACAACTACAGTCAAAAATTATCTACGATAATTCTTCTCAAAACACTATCACAAATATACAAATAGAACATCTCTATGGCTGTAGATAACATATATTATTGCTATCTACAAAGATGCTAGTACAATAATTACGTTTATACCTTTTGCAGATAAGCTCAAAATTATTAAGTAATGCACATCTACATTATAAAACATGAATGCTTTCCTCATATACTGAAGTTATAGAATAAACAACACTCATCACTGGGTTATTAGTTGCACAATAGTAAATTATCTTTCCATCATTTATCAAGTTAAAACTGGTTTTTATACCTGGGAGCCAAAACTAATAAATAAATAAATACCAAATTCAAAGACATTCATTGACAGAAAAGAATGCAATTTTTGCTTAAGAGATCTCCCATAGCAGGCAGCAAACCACATCAATTGATTTTTCAGATTATATACAATAAGCCTTTGTTCTGATAGAAATGTTACAATATTAGTAACATTGTGTCTAGACATATCAGTTCAACATTCTGGTATATAAAGAATAAAAAAATTTCCTCATTCAATAACAGAATCAAGAGAAGTACAGCTACTTAAAGGGTAAAAATTATACATCTAACCCACTCACCACTTTTATCCAGTTTTAATATTTAATCCCGTGTCAAGACCTAGAAGCTGCTTTGCAAGCTCGTATGTGGAAAAGGAGACAGCAACCATGGGGATAGCTCTCATGTAGTTGATGCTCATCCCACGGTAAAGACCTCGAGTAACACCATTCTCACGGTATATTAGGCGAAGAGTGTCTACCATACCCATACTGTGGAGAAATACAGGTTTCAGAGCTCAGGTTATACACATTCAATAAAACAATCCCTACATTCAAGTAGCTGTGAATACATATAAATTACATGGGAAATGAGGAAATACTTAATATGTTTACAAAGTTAGTTAAGAAGATTAGTATTATATAAACTTCATAAATCATAAGCTGTTCTGTGCAAATTTCACTCTTACATACCACCTGTTATTGCATTACCAAAAGGTGACTACAAGCAATAAATTAAGCACTAAGAGGCAAAACTTCTCTAATCTGCCTTATATTTTCTTCTACGTTCAGTACTTTACGTTAATAAAAAAAAAATAATTGAGGGAGTTAGGGCTTGCCAATCCCTGCAATCCTGACTATCAGTCACCTCATAGGCTAAATAGAGCAACAAAACAGTCTCTTCCCTCACACCTTGGGAAACCTTTCACCAGAGAAAAAAAAAAAACAGTATGGCTGGGTACCAAACTTTTTCCAAAGATTCTGGATATAATTTTGCTATGCACCATTTTTCCCAATTAAAAAAAATTATGTAAAATGAAAAAATGTCGCATGTTCACTGGCCGAGTACTGTACTAAATTACAAAAGTTGTTTCATTTTACTTTGCTTGCTAAGACTTTTTATGCACCATTTTGTTCAAAATTTTCTTGTAATTCTTCATGGTCTTAATCAAACTCAACTGTTCGCAAAAGCATTCCCACATTCATGAGACAACTTGTCGGCAAACAACATAACTAACAAAGTAATCTTTTGTTTTTGTATCACTATAGAAATAAAATATAAAGCATCCCTTATATCATTACATATTTTCATTGCAAAACACATATAATGCAGACAGCCAATATTGCCAAAAGACTGTACACATGGCAGGGCTGAAATAAAAATATGTTGGTCTATAAAACTTAGTTCCCATCACCTTAATGCTAAAAACAACATTAGATAGCAACTCACTCTCTGTATGAGCCCACATCCAGAACCAGGAAGACAGGAGAGAAAAACAAAAGACAAGAGATGTAAGTCACATTTAATGAGGAAAGCATAGAGAAAATAACAGTAAATGTCAGAGCAGATGCAAAATAAAATACAGAACTACATGCAGTCAAATACTATTAATTCCAATGAATAGTGAAATAAAAAACACTGTGAAAGCAGTGCAATGCAATATAACATTTTTGCAAGCTAAATAAGCAGTAAAATATTCATGATTTGCCGTTTTCCTATCTTACATTATTAGAGAAAGGTATACCATGCTGGTAGTGATATCTAATATCGTACCTTCATACCGTAATCCATTGAATGTTAAACTTCACAAGAAATCATTATAGAAAACTGTATTTTTATTTTTTGGAGTACTACAGTACTCTATTGTGAATAAGCAACTACAATAACAGTATGAAAACCTTCCTTAACAGTTTATTGACTAACTACTTTTATTTTACTAATAATTACTATCCAAAATGTTAAGAAGATTTTACATTTCACACAAGTACCCTAACAAGTTGATCAAGCAATCTTAGATCACCTTAATACCAACATTTTTTGTTAAAAGACGATGTGTACTTACCCAAACTTTTTTGTTTCTTCTGTCATCCAAGCTAACTGCATTCTTCTGCGAGTAACATCAAACGGATAGGAAAAACTTTGCGCCACGGCACCTGCTAGTCCTCCACAGAATAATTTTGCCGGAATCAATAACACTAGAC
>JAXCGZ010008681.1:15000-26128 GCA_037179515.1 Halocaridina rubra
GAGTACTTGAAGAGTAATCATTGTGACAATATTTTCAATAGCCCTTGTTGAGTGCTATCATTTAAGTTACATTTCACTTTCCAACGGTACTACTGCAGACAATTTGAAGCAGATATAGAATAACAATTTTCAGGTTAGAATAATAAGTAGGTAAATATACAAATATATACACATACACATATACATATACATATACATATATACATATATATATACATATATATACATATATATACCTTTTCCAGCATTTGTCTCTCCACTCCTTAGCTCTTTTACACCCATTATCGAACCATTTCTCTCCGGCATGAATTACGCCTACTTTGGTGACAGGTATGCAGCAATCTACTATCTTCCCATATTTCTCACAAAAGATGTCATACATTTCTTGTACAGATTTGTTGTAAAATAAGGTTCTCCAGTCAATAACTGCAAAAAGCTCATTCATTTTGATGTAATCTCCTTTCAGATAGTTCCTAATCATGTCCTCAGTGCCTCTACTCTCAGGAAGAATATCTTCAATGATATACTCCATCAACAACACACAGTGGTCACTCCTTCCAATTGGTGGTTCATACTCAATTTTTTCAATATCCAACACATTATCGGTGAACACTAGATCAAGTAGTGATGGCTCATCCCCACCCCTGGCCCTTGTTGGTTCCATTACATGTTGGTGTAGGAAATTCCCTTGTACGCAATCTAGGAATCTTGCCCCGAATGAGTCCTCACCACTGTGTGGGTCAAGATTACCTAATTGTTCTTTACGGGAAAGAGCCCAAAGCTCGTATCTTCCCGTCTCCTCATCGGTTCCATTTTATACTTAGTCATACTTATCATACTTGTCCTTAAAACTATGGATTGAGATAGCATTAACTACCTCCTCGCTTAGCGAATTCCAATTATCAACTACTCTTACACTGAAAAAGTATTTCCTTACATCCTGCAAAGAACTTTTCTTACGAAGCTTCAAACTTTGACCTCTAGTTCTAGAGCCTGCCATATCAAAAAAATCGATCCCTATCCACTCTATCATAACCATGAAGGAATTTAAAGACTGTCAACATATCCCCCCTCGATCTTCTAGCTTCCAGTGATGGTAAGTCTAATTCCCTCAGCCTCTCATCATAACTGAGATTGCGTATTTCTGGCACCAGTTTTGTGGCATGTCTTTGAACTTTTTCAAGCTTAGCTATGTGCTTTTTCAAGTGTGGATTCCAAAAGGGGGATGCATATTCGAGTTTTGGCCTCATATAGGTTACATAAATATTTCTGAACATTTCCTTGTCCATGTACTTGAAGGCTACCCTTACATTTGATAAGAATGCATATGCTGCCCTTACTATGCCATTTATATGTATTTCTGGAGACAAATCTGCCAGTATGTTTACTCCTAGATCTCTCTCATTTTATGTCTCTTGAAGTTGTACTCCAGCCACCGAGTAGTCAAGCTTGGGCCTTCTTGCACTTGTACCCATTCTCATTACCTTACATTTTGAAGTATTGAATTTCATTAGCCACTTTTCTGACCACTCATGCAGATTATTTAGATCCTCCTGAAGTTCTCTACCATTGTTCTCGTTTTTTACTTTCTTCACAATCTTTGCATCATCTGCAAACATATTCATGAATGAATTTACAGACTCTGGTAGGTCATTTACATATACAAGGAACAAAAGTGGCCCTAAAACTGAACCCTGTGGAACGCCACTACTAACTCTTCTCCGTTCAGACACTGAGTGTCTTACTCTAACCCTCTGTTCCCTTCCTTCTAAGTAAGATTTTATCCATTCCAAAACATTTCCACCTATTCTAGCCATTGCTTGCAGCTTCCTAATAAGTCTCCTATGTGGAGCAGTGTCAAACGCTTTCTGGAAGTCTAGGAATATGCAATCTGCCCAGCCCTCTCTTTCCTGTAAGATTCGGCTTACCTCATCATAAAATTCTAATAAGTTTGTTGCTGTTGATCTACCGTCTCTGAAGCCATGTTACCTCACTGACAAAGAGTTGAAGGTTTCCAAGTGACGAGAGATATGTTTCCTTAGTAGTTTCTCCATGACTTTGCAAACTATGCTGGTCAAGGAAACTGGTCTATAGTTCAGAGCCGTGTCCCTCTTTCCCTTTTTGAAGATAGGTATCACGTTTGCTTGTTTCCAGCATCTTGGAATCTCCCTTGACTCCAGTGACTTTAAATATGATACTTAGTGCCACTGATATTGAGTTTGCGCATTTTTTCAGTTCATGAGGGGATATGTTGTCAGGACCTATAGCTTTATGAACATCTAACTCCATCAGCGCCTTGCATACCTCTGTGGCTCTAAGGTTAATATCCTCTAATAATGGCCCTTGAGCTTCTATCTCTGCAATCTGAGGGGGTGGGGTATTTTCTACTGTAAATACTGACTGAAACTCCTTGTTCAATTCTTTGCAGATCTCTTCATCCGTCTCAGTGATGCTTCCATCCTCTCTCTTAAGCCTTAAAACCTGTTCTTTTATCTTCAGTTTTTCTCTGATAAAACTGTGGAAAAGCTTGGGATTTTCTTTAGCCTTCCTGGTGCTGTCCCTCTCATAGTCTCTCTCTGCCTCTCTTCTTTTACTTAGGTAGTCATTTCTTGCTCTTTTGTAGGTTTGCCAGGCATTTATGTTTTTTCTCCTCCTATACCTTTTCCAGCATTTGTCTCTCCACTCCTTAGCTCTTTTACACTCATTATCGAACCATTTCTCTCTGGCATGAATTACACCTACTTTGGTGAAAGGTATGCAGCAATCTACTATCTTTCCATATTTCTCACAAAATATGTCATACATTTCTTGTACAGATTTGTTGTAAAATAAGGTTCTCCAGTCAATAACTGCAATAAGCTCATTCATTTTGATGTAATCTCCTTTCAGATAGTTCCTCCTCATGTCCTCAGTGCCTCTACTCTCAGGCAAAATATCTTCAATGATATACTCCATCAACAACACACAGTGGTCACTCTTTCCAATTGGTGGTTCATACTCAATTTTTTCAATATCCAACACATTATCTGTGAACACTAGATCAAGTAGTGATGGCTCATCCCCACCCTTGGCCCTTGTTGGTTCCATTACATGTTGGTGTAGGAAATTCCCTTGTACGCAATCTAGGAATCTTGCCTCGAATGAGTCCTCACCACTGTGTGGGTCAAGATTTATTCAATCTATCTCTTTATGATTAAAATCTCCCATAATCAAAATCCTACATTTTCTCTCCCGTGCCATGTTAACAACTGAGTTTATGACTTCAATAGTACCTATATGACTTTCCTCATAAACTTCTAGCCTATTCTGGTTCTTTGGTGGGTTATATACAACAGGTATTATAATGCTCTCTGACCCAGTATTTAAGCGAGCAACAAGAAATTCCTTGAACTCACTTTCTATAGCCAAGTTTATTTCTTCAACTTGAATCCTTTCACTTATGAGCAGTGCTATCCCTCCACCAGTCCTCTCAGATCTTTCAACCCTTAATATTCTGAAGCCCTTAGGAAAAACTGTGACACTGTTTATGTCCTCACTCAACTTAGTCTCTGTAATTGCTACTATATCTGCCTTACTGTTGTGAATCCAATCTTTTAATTCTACTGCCTCACCAGCTAATCCATCAGCATTTGTGTATAACAATCTTAATGATGCCCCATCCCCTGATCTTCTGTAATTATCTTCTTTATCTCTCTTGGAAGAACTCTGAAAAGAAAATTATTCTTCTCTTCATTTCTTTCCTCATTTAACCTTCTTGCCTCTTGCAATAAGTTTTTTATCTTTCCCATCTCTTCCTGTGTTCTGAATCGTCTAATGAACACATGTTTGAATTCTTGAAGGTCTTTTAGACTTTGTTTTCTCAACAATATATCCCTACGTGTGTGTGTGTGTGTGTGTGTGTGTGTGTGTGTGTGTGTGTGTGTGTGTGTGTGTGTGTGTGTGTGTGTGTGTGTGTGTGATTACCTAATTGTGATTACCTAATTGTGTTTACGGGAAAGAGCCCAAAGCTCGTATCTTCCCGTCTCCTGATCGGTTCCATTTTTAGACTTAGTGATACTTATCATACCTGTCCTTAAAACTATGGATTGAGGTAGCATTAACTACCTCCTCGCTTAGCCAATTCCAATTATCAACTACTCTTACACTGAAAAAGTATTTCCTTACATCCTGCAAACAAGTTTTCTTCCGAAGCTTCAAACTATGACCTCTAGTTCTAGAGCCAGCCATATCGAAATATCGATCCCTATCCACTCTATCATAACCATGAAGGAATTTAAAGACTGTCACCATATCCCCCCTTACTCTTCTAGCTTCGAGTGATGGCAAGTCTAATTCCCTCAGCCTCTCATCATAACCGAGATTGCGTATTTCTGGCACCAGTTTCGTGGCATGTCTTTGAACTTTTTCAAGCTTAGCTATGTGCTTTTTCAAGTGCGGATTCCAAAAGGGGGCTGCATATTCGAGTTTTGGCCTCACATAGGTTACATAAATATTTCTGAACATTTCCTTGTCCATGTGCCTGAAGGCTACCCTTACATTTGATAAGAATGCATATGCTGCCCTTACTACGCCATTTATATGTATTTCTGGAGACAAATCTGCCAGTATGTTTACTCCTAGATCTCTCTCATTTTCTGTCTCTTGAAGTTGTACTCCAGCCACCGAGTAGTCAAGCTTGGGCCTTCTTGAACTTGTACCCATTCTCATTACCTTACATTTTGAGGTATTGAATTTCATTAGCCACTTTTCTGACCACTCATGCAGATTATTTAGATCCTCCTGAAGTTCTCTACCATTGTTCTCGTTTTTTACTTTCTTCACAATCTTTGCATCATCTGCAAACATATTCATGAATGAATTTACACACTCTGGTAGGTCATTTACATATACAAGGAACAAAAGTGGCCCTAAAACTGAACCCTGTGGGACTCCACTACTAACTCTTCTCCATTCAGACACTGAGTGTCTTACTCTAACCCTCTGTTCCCTTCCTTCTAAGTAAGTTTTTATCCATTCCAAGACATTTCCACCTATTCTAGCCATTGATTGCAGCTTCTTAATAAGTCTCCCATGTGGAACAGTGTCAAACGCTTTCTGGAAGTCTAGGAATATGCAATCTGCCCAGCCCTCTCTTTCCTGTAAGATTTGGCTTACCTCATCATAAAATTCTAATAAGTTTGTTACTGTTGATCTTCCTTCTCTGAAGCCATGTTGCCTCACTGACAAAAAGTTGAAGGATTCCAAGTGAAGAGAGATATGTTTCCTTAGTAGTTTCTCCATAAGTTTGCAAACTATGCTGGTCAAGGAAACTGGTCTATAGTTCAGAGCCGTATCCCTCCTTCCCTTTTTGAAGATAGGTATCACATTTGCTTGTTTCCAGCATCTTGGAATCTCCCCCGACTCCAATGACTCCTTAAATATGATACTTAGTGCCACTGATATTGTGCTTGTGCATTTTTTAAGCACATGAGGGGATATGTCATCAGGACCTGTAGCTTTATGAACATCTAAATCCATCAGCGCTTTGCATACCTCTGTGGCTGTAAGGTTGATGTTCTCTAATACCGGCCCTTGAGCTTCTATCACTGCAATCTGAGGGGGTGGGGTATTTTCTACTGTAAATACTGACTGAAACTCCTTGTTCAATTCTTTGCAGATCTCTTCGTCCGTCTCAGTGATGCTTCCATCCGCTCTCTTTAGCCTTAAAACCTGTTCTTTTACCTTCAGTTTTCCTCTGATAAAGCTGTGGAAAAGCTTGGGATTTTCTTTAGCCTTCCTGGTGATGTCCCTCTCATAATCTTTCTCTGCCTCTCTCCTTTTACTTAGGTAGTCATTTCTTGCTCTTTTGTAGGTTTGCCAGGCATTTATGTTTTTTCTCCTCCTATACCTTTTCCAGCATTTGTCTCTCCACTCCTTAGCTCTTTTACACCCATTATCGAACCATTTCTCTCTGGCATGAATTACACCTACTTTGGTGACAGGTATGCAGCAATCTACTATCTTCCCATATTTCTCACAAAAGATGTCATACATTTCTTGTACAGATTTGTTGTAAAATAAGGTTCTCCAGTCAATAACTGCAAAAAGCTCATTCATTTTGATGTAATCTCCTTTCTGATAGTTCCTCCTCATGTCCTCAGTGCCTCTACTCTCAGGAAGAATGTCTTCAATGATATACTCCATCAACAACACACAGTGGTCACTCTTTCCAATTGGTGGTTCATACTCAATATTTTCAATATCCAACACATTATCTGTGAACACCAGATCAAGTAGTGATGGCTCATCCCCACCCCTGGCTCTTGTTGGTTCCATTACATGTTGGTGTAGGAAATTCCCTTGTACGCAATCTAGGAATCTTGCCCCAAAGGAGTCCTCACCACTGTGTGGGTCAAGATTTATCCAATCTATCTCTTTATGATTAAAGTCTCCCATAATCAAAATCCTACATTTTTTCTCCCGCGCCATGTTAACAACTGAGTTTATGACTTCAATCGTACCTATATGACTTTCCTCATAAATTTCAAGCCTATTTTGGTTCCTTGGTGGGTTGTATACACAGTTATTATAATGCTCTCTGACCCAGTATTTATGCGAGCAACAAGAAATTCCCTGAACTCACTTTCTATAGCCAAGTTTATTTCTTCAACTTGAATCCTCTCACTTATGAGCAGTGCTATCCCTCCACCAGTCCTCTCAGATCTTTCGACCCTTAGTATTCTGAAGCCCTTAGGAAAAACTGTGACACTGTTTATGTCCTCACTCAACTTAGTCTCTGTAATTGCTACTATATCTGCCTTACTGTTGTGAATCCTATCTTTTAATTCTACTGCCTTACCAGCTAATCCATCAGCATTTGTGTATAACAATCTTAATGAGGCCCCATCCCCTGATCTTCTGTCATTATCTTCTTTATCTCCCCTTTGTCTGGAAGTATTCCGTAACGAAAATTTTTCTTCTCTTCTTCATTTCTTTCATCATTTAACCTTCTTGCCTCTTGCAACAAGTTTTTGATCTTTCCCATCTCTTCCTGTGTTCTGTATCGTCTAATGAACACTTCTTTGCATTCTTGAAGGTCTTTTAGACTTTTTTTTCTCAACAATATTTCCCTACATGTCTCCCCTCTCTCAAAGGTTACTTTTGTTGGTCTCGGCTTTCCTTCCCTCGAATATTTACCTAGTTGGTGTATGTTTACAATATCCTCAGGACCACATACTACTCCAAGCTTTCTTATCAGGTCTACAACGTTAGTTTTATTTTCTTCAAGTCTCCCCTGCCATGTTGGCTCCTGGGATTCACTTATGCCTGAGATTACCACTGTCTTCTCCTTATCAAGTGCCTGTCTGATGAGTGGGTTTGCCCTTTCCATCACAACGTCTTTCATTTTTTCGATTACTGTCTCTTTATAGTCAACTGTTTGTATGTTTTCCAGTGCCACCACCTTTACAGCCTCTTTTACTGCCACATTCCCCTTTAGTGCATCAGCAAAGGACGTTTTCATGGCATCATTTTCCATATTCAGCTCCTGGAACTCTTTTCTGAACTGTTCAATGTTTTCCTTAATCTGAACATTCCAAGCAGCAATCTCGTCTCTCTCAGAAGATAGCAGTGAACTAACATCTAATTCCTTTAGGTTGTCATTTAGCTGTTTGTTTTTATCTTCTTGTTTAGAAATTCTAGATTCTAGTTGACTCTTTTCCCCTTCCAGCTTCTTTATTCTTTTTTCTAGTTCCTTTCTCTCCTGCCCTTGTGCTTTATTTGCTTCCTCCAAAGATCTTATTTGTTCTCTGAGTGTTTCATTCTCTTTCATTTCTCCATCCATATTCCGAATTTTATCATCAAGGTTTGTAACCATTTCCTCTAACTTCTTGATTCTCTGTTTAAGTCCTCTGATGACTACCCCTTCTCCCGACCCATGGGTGGGAGAGGTTTGGGACAGAGATGGCTTCATTTTTATGTTCTCCCTCTCACAGAATATAGAAAGAAGACGAGAAAGATAAAAAAAAAAAAAAAAAAAAAAAAAAAAAAAAAACTTCTAATTTACCTTCACACAGAATTTTTATATCTCCATATAAGTGCTATTTAGTGACTCAGTTTGTCTCCTTTCTGGTAACACACATCTTAACTTAAAAACTTGACCACGGTAATTTAAGTATAAAAAGAAAAAGAAAAACAAAAGTCAGACCTGAAGGAAAAATTCGAATTTGTGTTCGAGGTGGCACCCACCTGTTTCTGTCATATATTCTTCCTAACTGATAAACTGACTTGCTAACCAAGATATGTTATCACGGGATTTAGACTTTACATTTAACTCAATATATATACAAAATAACAAAATAGCAAACGAGAAAGCTAAAAGAAAAGCAAAAAAAATGAAGAAAATAGGACTGCTGTACTACTTGGCAACTTAACTCAGTACTGTTGACAGGTGGGTATTTGGTAATTTTTTTTTCTTTTATTATTCAATTTTTTCGTGTATCAAACTAACTAACTAGTTAATATAAATGGGAAGGATACTATTTTTAACAATATATAGAACCACAGGATCAGGTAAAACGGCTTAAGAGCTTTCCCCAGTTTACACAAAAAATTAGGTAATGTGGTGTGAGGCTCCACGTCTGGCAACTCTTCTAGATTTCCCTCAAGGCAGAAACTGGACGGCAGCTTCTCTCTCTTCCTCACGAAAAAGTTCTCAATTTTTTTCCTTTAATATGAACAGTCTCGTCTTACAACAAATATTTTTAAAACAAATATTAGTTTTTGTACTCACAATACTCTGCACGATTTCAGATTTCTGGAAATTATGGTAAAGTTTTCCACTAAGCACTTAGTCACTCGAAACAGTTAAAAATTTAAGAGGAGCAATTCCGTGTGTCACTGAACGCGCTGTGTGTGTGTGTGTGTGTGTGTGTGTGTGTGTGTGTGTGTGTGTGTGTGTGTGTGTGATTACCTAATTGTGATTACCTAATTGTGTTTACGGGAAAGAGCCCAAAGCTCGTATCTTCCCGTCTCCTGATCGGTTCCATTTTATACTTAGTCATACTTATCATACCTGTCCTTAAAACTATGGATTGAGATAGCATTAACTACCTCCTCGCTTAGCCATTTCCAATTATCAACTACTCTTACACTGAAAAAGTATTTCCTTACATCCTGCAAAGAAGTTTTCTTACGAAGCTTCAAACTATGACCTCTAGTTCTAGAGCCAGCCATATCAAAATATCGATCCCTATCCACTCTATCATAACCATGAAGGAATTTAAAGACCGTCACCATATCCCCCCCTCACTCTTCTAGCTTCGAGTGATGGTAAGTCTAATTCCCTCAGCCTCTCATCATAACTGAGATTGCGTATTTCTGGCACCAGTTTCGTGGCATGTCTTTGAACTTTTTCAAGCTTAGCTATGTGCTTTTTCAAGTGCGGATTCCAAAAGGGGGCTGCATATTCGAGTTTTGGCCTCACATAGGTTACATAAATATTTCTGAACATTTCCTTGTCCATGTGCCTGAAGGCTACCCTTACATTTGATAAGAATGCATATGCTGCCCTTACTATGCCATTTATATGTATTTCTGGAGACAAATCTGCCAGTATGTTTACTCCTAGATCTCTCTCATTTTCTGTCTCTTGAAGTTGTACTCCAGCCACCGAGTAGTCAAGCTTGGGCCTTCTTGCACTTGTACCCATTCTCATTACCTTACATTTTGAAGTATTGAATTTCATTAGCCACTTTTCTGACCACTCATGCAGATTATTTAGATCCTCCTGAAGTTCTCTACCATTGTTCTTGTTTTTTACTTTCTTCACAATCTTTGCATCATCTGCAAACATATTCATGAATGAATTTACAGACTCTGGTAGGTCATTTACATATACAAGGAACAAAAGTGGCCCTAAAACTGAACCCTGTGGAACTCCACTACTGACTCTTCTCCATTCAGACACTGAGTGTCTTACTCTAACCCTCTGTTCCCTTCCTTCTAAGTAAGTTTTTATCCATTCCAAAACATTTCCACCTATTCTAGCCATTGATTGCAGCTTCCTAATAAGTCTCCCATGTGGAACAGTGTCAAACGCTTTCTGGAAGTCTAGGAATATGCAATCTGCCCAGCCCTCTCTTTCCTGTAAGATTTGGCTTACCTCATCATAAAATTCTAATAAGTTTGTTACTGTTGATCTACCTTCTCTGAAGCCATGTTGCCTCACTGACAAAAAGTTGAAGGATTCCAAGTGAAGAGAGATATGTTTCCTTAGTAGTTTCTCCATAACTTTGCAAACTATGCTGGTCAAGGAAACTGGTCTATAGTTCAGAGCCGTATCCCTCCTTCCCTTTTTGAAGATAGGTATCACATTTGCTTGTTTCCAGCATCTTGGAATCTCCCCCGACTACAGTGACTCCTTAAATATGATACTTAGTGCCACTGATATTGTGTTTGCGCATTTTTTAAGCACATGAGGGGATATGTCATCGGGACCTGTAGCTTTATGAACATCTAAATCCATCAGCGCTTTGCATACCTCTGTGGCTGTAAGGTTGATGTTCTCTAATACCGGCCCTTGAGCTTCTATCACTGCAATCTGAGGAGGTGGGGTATTTTCTACTGTAAATACTGACTGAAACTCCTTGTTCGATTCTTTGCAGATCTCGTCATCCGTCTCAGTGATGCTTCCATCCGCTCTCTTTAGCCTTAAAACCTGTTCTTTTACCTTCAGTTGTCCTCTGATAAAGCTGTGGAAAAGCTTGGGATTTTCTTTAGCCTTCCTGGTGATGTCCCTCTCATAGTCTCTCTCTGCCTCTCTCCTTTTACTTAGGTAGTCATTTCTTGCTCTTTTGTAGGTTTGCCAGGCATTTATGTTTTTTCTCCTCCTATACCTTTTCCAGCATTTGTCTCTCCACTCCTTAGCTCTTTTACACCCATTATCAAACCATTTCTCTCTGGCATGAATTACACCTACTTTGGTGACAGGTATGCAGCAATCTACTATCTTCCCATATTTCTCACAAAAGATGTCATACATTTCTTGTACAGATTTGTTGTAAAATAAGGTTCTCCAGACAATGTGTGTGTGTGTGTGTGTGTGTGTGTGTGTGTGTGTGTGTGTGTGTGTGTGTGCGTTTACCTAATT
>JAXCGZ010008682.1:5000-10000 GCA_037179515.1 Halocaridina rubra
TGGTTTTGTGTGTGTGTGGGGGGGGTAGGTGGTTGTGTGTGTGTGTGTGTGTGTGTGTGTGGTGCGTGCGTGCGTGCGTGCGTGCGTGCGTGTGTGTGTGTGTGTGTGTGTGTGTGTGTGTGTGTGTGTGTGTGTGTGTGTGTGCGCGTGCGCGAATTTATGTTCATTTTTCACACTCCACAAAAGAACTTTTGGAGTCGTAACTATTGTAATAAAGTATAATGAGAATTAGATTCATATAATCTTAGAATTATTTTTACATAAACTCCTTTATTTAATCGCGGCAAAAGGTTAGTTAAACGGTACATATTATATAGAAAGAGGATTTTTTTTTCTTCAAAATAATAAATACTATAAGAAATGAACAATGGATCAATAATAATAAAACTATTGATAAATCATTTAAAAAAAAATATTTCCAAGCTTTAGAAATCATTAAAAAAAAGACGTTTTTATTTTTTGAAGCTGGTTACAGGAAATCCGGTTTTACGTCACGGACTCCCTTTTCTACCAAGGGCTAGGACAGTTGCCTTCTTGCGAAAGACTTGTTTTAGCAGATGTAATCGTTACCCTGAGTGCATGCCCTTGCTAACCTCAGACCATGACGGGGCGCGAATCCTCGACCTGACGCCTCAGAGTCGCGGACGCTACCGCTTGAGCCACGGTGACTACACTCTGGTTACAGGAAATATTTTTGCTAAATTATTTATCTTCATGAGACTCAAGCAATAACAATTCATCTACGTTGTTTTAGACTTGCTTTACGGAAGAATGAATTATATATTTAAAAAATTTAGGGGTTCCAGTGTCAATAGCTGCCTGTTTCGGGAAATTTGTGCATGCTTTAATTTAACTTTATGGCTTGTATGATCGAAGTTTTATGCAGGGGTATTATTATTATTATTATTATTATTATTATTATTATTATTATTATTATTATTATTATTATTATTATTATTATTATTATTATTATTATTATTATTATCATTATTATTATTATTATTATTATTATTATTATTATTATTATTATTATTATTATTATTATTATCTTTTTTATAATTATTAATTTACTCATCCTTACTGCTTGGGTCATACACAGGTTAAGTGGGCAAGCATCTTTTGCCGTGATGCCCGAAAAGAGCATAGATTAATTATACAACAAACATGCTTTTCATAGTGAAAGAAACACGTTATATAGCAAAATCATGACACATTTTGCCCCATGGCTCAAACGGTAACGTCCCCGACTCTGAGGCGTCAGGTCGAGGTTTCGGTCCCCGTCACGGTCTGAGGTTAGCAAGGGCATGCACTCAGGGTAACGATTACATCTGCCAAAACAAGTCCTTCGCAAGAAGGCAACCGTCCTAGCCCTTAGTAGGAAATGGATTCCGTGACGTAAAACCGGAACAAACAAACAAAACAAACATACTAATTATGTGTCCCAAGTTCGAATCCTAGCCCGGGGCAAATTATATTTCATACTTTTCATATTTTAACCAAAAAATATATAATTTAATCGAACCTCGAGCAAATTCTATTTGAAAAAATAGTGGCTCAGGAAAGGGTGTTCGATTCTGAGAGAGAATTTACATATATTCAGCTCTTCCTTCCCGCTCGAGCTTTTAAAGGTATTGAATTCTTTACGTGAGCTCATTTATTACTGTGTGTGTGTGTGTGTGTGTGTGTGTGTGTATGTATGTGTGTGTGTGTGTGTGTGTATGTGTGTTCTATGTTTGTCAAGTTTCTCATTTTTAGTTCTTGATATATGTTTTCTTTACGTGAGCTCATTTATTGTGTGTGTGTGTGTGTGTGTGTGTGTGTGTGTGTGTGTGTGTGTGTATGTGTGTGTGTGTGTGTACGTCCATGTGAGTGCATGTGTGTGTATGTGTATTCTATGCTGTCAAGGTTCTCATATTCAGTTCTTGATTTTTCTTTACTATTTTTCTATATTTTACTCAATCTTTTTGGCATTTTGAGTGCCACGTGTTTTGTGATGGCACGTGATTGCTTTTACAGGAATTTACGGATTTATTTTCCTGGGAACCACCGTAACGTAATCGGTTGAGTGCTCAATTTAGATGATAGACCCCCCCTCTCGAGCCGACGTCGGGATGCTAGGAAGTGCATCCAGACCTAATTCCCCACCTTCAGTACATCTGTGTCCCCCCTCCAAATGGGGACTGACTAATAATGACACATAAAAACGTTAACAAAGTAGAAATTTATTTTCGTATTATCGATCTAGTCATCTTTCAGTGGCACTCCGTATTATCGGTCTATTCATCTTTCAGTGGCACTCCGTATTATCGGTGTATTCATCTTTCTGTCACTCCGTATTATCGGTCTATTCATCTTTCAGTGGCACTCCGTATTATCGGTCTATTCATCTTTCAGTGGCACTCCGTATTATCGGTCTATTCATCTTTCACTGGCACTCCGTATTATCGGTCTATTCATCTTTCAGTGGCACTCCGTATTATCGGTCTATTCATCTTTCGCTGGCACTTAATTTCATCAAAGTATGAAATTTAGACAATATTGTTATAAATTCTATTACTAGAGCTTCTGATATAGCAATCAATTATGTCTCCAAAACTTCTATAATCACAGAAAATAATAAATGGCTTAATTAGTTTGTCAACAACAGTGATACTATTAATTATATATATATATATATATATATATATATATATATATATATATATATATATATATATATATATATATATATATATATATATATATATATATATATATATATATATATATATATATATATTCTGACAAGTCACAACACTCCCCATTTCTGTTTCTCTTTCCTTTCTTTCTCATTATTTTTGGATATTCATTACATTGACTGCTCTTTCAGCCTGACTTTTTATTTATTTTCATCCTTATTTCGGCCTTGTTATTAAGCTACTACTTTTTCTTAGATCTATTCTTGGTGCACTCGCTCGATGAGGGCATTTTTCTTTTCCCGTTCCGGTGTCATGCTAAAAAAAAAAAAAAAAAAAAAAAAAAAAAAATATATATATATATATATATATATATATATATATATATATATATATATATATATATATATATATATATATATATATATATATATATATAAAGATTTTTTTTATGATGTCAAAATAGAATGTCCAAAAACAGGATCACAAAGAAAGGAAAAAGTAACCGATTGAATTTCGACATGGAATAATCTCTTTCCAGGAATCATTCTGCTTTTCTGCTTTATCCAGTTGCAAGAATATTTACATGAATGAGTCCCTGATTCGCTTTGCTGACATTCTGGAATAATTTTGCCTCATCCAGCTTTATGCTAATGTTGCCTTTGAGGCACTGGTCTTCTCGTAGCAACTGTTGCAGTTATGCCAAATTGTTAAATCTGGCTTGCACCAAAAGGAAATTTTTTATAAGTGTGACACTGGAACAGGCAAAGAAAATTCCCCTCCTCGAGCTTTGGCACCAAGAAAACAGAGAAGAAAAAATCAGCAGCTTAAGGACAAGGCAAAAATTAGAGCATGGTAAAGCAGTAAGAAAATGTCATAGTTATGGAGACCTGGAAATATGAGATGACGATAGATCAGGTTATAGAAGGAAGAAAAGTCATGAGAGTGAAGACAGACAGAAGGAGGAAGAGAGTTCCAGAGTCTGGAGGTGGAAGGAAAAAAGTAGTCGCTGCCAAGACCAATCTGCGAGCTACAAGCCTCTACGCAGTACCTGCGTGACGAGGCCGCTTTGTGTGCAATGTCCTGTTTTTTACGTTTTTAGTTACTACTTTTCATTTCTAATTATTATTTTAGTCTTAGTCGTTTGCATCATATTATGTTTTTTTATATATGGATCTCTTGATGCTTTACTGTGCCTTTTTCATGACGAAATAAAAACATTGGATATTTTTGCTCTCATTGTGTTAGTGCTTTTAGGACAGATACGTTAAAGGAACCAATTATTTGTTTCTTTCTAATTATTTTTATTTCCAATTTTTCAATTCGTACAAAAGAAAAATTTCATTTATTACATCATTGGATTACGTGAATTTGTTATATTATTTGCATTAGAATCCACTTATTATAATAAAACAGTGGCGAAAATAATATAAACATTTTCTCTCTTCTGCTATGCATCACTATTATTTTGGTACTATCTATAATACAGCATCTGTAGTCACCGTGGCTCAGGCGGTAGCGTCCGCTACGCTGAGGGGTCAGGTCGAGGGTTCGCGCCCCGTCACGGTCTGAGGTTAGCAAGGGCATGCACTCAGGGTAACTATTACATCTGCCAAAGCAAGTCCTTTGCAAGAAGGCAACCGTCCTAGTCTTGGTAGAAAAAGTAGTCCGTGACGGAAAACCGGAATAAATTGAATCTTTGTATTGAATTAAAGGAGAATTTCAATTATCCATATTCTCTAGTGGCATGGATATATATGTACATGTGTTTGTACGTGTGTGTTTACATGTGTATATGCAATATACTGGCTCACTAAACTTAAGTAATATTTTTTCTTTTCACTGAAAATAAACTTATAATTAAAACAATCAAGAGGAATTTTTTTTACAGATTATCATTTACATCAGTTCTTTATAAACTCATTAACTCCTTCCATTAACTTTCCATTTACACCTTCCATTAAATTTCCATTAACTCCTTCCATTAACTCTCCTTTTACAGGTAAAACCAAAACATTAATATTCTGAGGTAACCATTATAAGAGCTTACCGCCCGCACTTTACTGCATTCTTTTTGGTCACTTTGTTCCGTTCTGGTTTTACGTCACAGACTCCCTTTTCTACTAAGGGCTAGGACGGTTGCCTCCTTGCGAAGGACTTGTTTTGGCAGATGTAATCGTTACCCTGAGTGCATGTCCTTGCTAACCTCAGACAGTGACGGGGCGCTAACCCTCCACCTGACGCCTCAGAGTCGCAGACGCTACCGCTTGAGCCACGGTGACTACTCTTTGTGGTCAGGTGATGTAATATTTTCTGGGATATAAG
>JAXCGZ010008682.1:12500-20000 GCA_037179515.1 Halocaridina rubra
ACCTTATATTCGTTTTTTTTTTTCTTAAGCTTAGGAATTTATTAAGTATTTCTAAACCCTTTATATCTGCCTAGATAGTACGTTCTCTGGTCCATGGAACACTACGTTCTCTGTTACAGGGAACACTACGTTCTCTGTTTCATGGCACACTACGTTCTCTGTTCCAGGGAACACTACATTCTCTGTTCCAGGGAACACTACGTTCTCTGTTCCAGGGAACACTACGTTCTCTGTTCCAGGAAACACTACGTTCTCTGTTCCAGGGAACACTACGCTCTCTGTTTCATGGAACAAAGGATTGGAGTAACACAACCAGATTGTAGCAATGATTGGATTCTCAGAGTAGTAGAATTTGGGATCAAACGACGTCTCCTCCTTTCCAGGTAAAAGGGGGGAGGTCTCCTCCTTTCCAGGTAAAAGGGGGGGGAGGGATCGGTGTTTGGTGACAGTTGTCTGGATAATGAAATTCAAGATTTGTTTGTTTGTACGTCACGGAATCCCTCTTCTTCCAAGGGCTTGGACGGTTGCGTTCTTGCGAAGGACTTGCTTTGGCAGATGTAATCGTTATCCTGAATGCATGCCCTTGCTAACCTCAGACCGTGACGGGGCGCGAACCCTCGACCTGACGCCTCAAAGCCGCGGACGCTACCGCTTGAGCCACGGTGACTACTATAATGAAATGCAAGATCAGGAAGGTCAGATTTATGATGACAGTTCAGTATCTTACTGTTATGATTTCTTCTGTTGAATGTTATTTCCTTGACACTTCATTTATGTTGAGGGGTCAGTGTCTTACTGTTATGATTTCTTCCGTTGGATGTTATTTCCTTGACACTTCATTTATGTTGAGGGGTCAGTGTCTTACTGTTATGATTTCTTCCGTTGGATGTTATTTCCTTAACACTTATTTAATGTTTGAGGGTTTAGTGTCTTACTGTTATGATTTCTTCCGTTGGATGTTATTTCCTTAACACTTATTTAATGTTGAGGATTCAGTGTCTTACTGTTATGATTTCTTCCATTGGATGTTATTTTCTTGACACTTCATTTATGTTGAGGACTTAGTGTCTTACTGTTATGATTTCTTCCGTTGGATGTTATTTTCTTGACACTTCTTTTATGTTGAGGGTTTAGTGTCTATGTTGGTTTACAGTTTCGAAATGATGAAAACTTTTTTTTTTATCAATTATGCATACTAGAATAGGCCACAATGGGGGGTTTAATTAAATTTTAGAACTTTTCTCGAGTTCCTTATTTGTTTCTCATGAGTTGGACTGAGACTGCTGGACTATATAGTCTTTTTTACTCTCATTTTGTTATTTGCTTTGTTAAATCATCTTGTATTCATCCTTTTTATCTCTTCCGGATAGCTCGCCTCTGTTAAACAGAGCAGTAATCTTTTTCAAGTATATTTCCTGGGAAATTTTACATCTGTGGCCGATATCATCACTTTCCGATATTCAGCAAATGTTTTTTTTTTCCTTCTCTTTTTATAGCATTACTGGTTGTATTATCATATTTATTACCTGCTTAAACTCGGGTAATAAGTATTATCATATTTATTACCTGCTCAAACTCAGGTAATTTACAGCTAATTATTGTCTTTATATTAGATTAGAAACTCGAGATTTCCAATTTTTTTTCAAGTTTTAGAAATTTTGAAATTGATGATATTGTCTGTTTTTTATTTGTCTATTTCATTCATTCAGTCATTTCTCACCTTTTCTCACCATACGCCTGAGTAGATAGTTCTCTATCTGTCAGTCGGCTGACCATGTATGAAGCTCCCCCACTCGCTTCTGTCTTCGTATAGTCTTTCCTCCTCCACCTGTTGCACGGATGTTCCTCTATTTTTTAGAGTTCATTATAATGATAAATGAATAAATAAATATTAACTTGTTTGATTTATTGAATTGTTTTTGTACTTATAATAATTTATTATATTCGTTTGTTAATTTTTATTTATTTATTTATTTATTTATTTATTTATTTATTTATTTATTTATTTATTTTCTTGTGTATTTATTTATGTGGATTTTGGACATAATGAACTTTGTCTTACACACACATTTAATGAGAGGGAATACGATTAGTAGACTTTATATATATATATATATATATATATATATATATATATATATATATATATATATATATATACACTTACAGGCATACATACATACATGCATACATACATACATACATACATACATACATACATACATACATACATACATACATACATACATACATACATACATACATACATGCATACATACATACATACATACATACATACATACATACATACATACATACATACATACATACATACATACATACATACATACATACATATACATACATACATACATACATGAAATCAAACAGAGAGAGAGAGAGAGAGAGCGAGAGAGAGAGAGAGAGAGAGAGAGAGAGAGAGAGAGAGAGAGAGAGAGAGAGAGAGAGAGAGAGAGAGAGAGAGAGAGAGAGAGGGGGGGTACTGTATAAAGATTTCACTCCCAATAGTGTATTGATTGTTCGTTGATGGAATTAGGGATTAGAGGAGAGAAGCGTTTAATTTTTGTTCTTTTTCATTTGATGTTATCGTTTTGGATATATAAAAAATACATATGCAATATTTATTCTGCCATAGAATGTTATATATCTGGATATACGAGGAGGATAGATAGGATTTTTATTTATTCACGATAAATTATAGCTTTCAGGATAAAATGAATATACTATGGAGTATGGCTTCACCTCCTGATTCTATAGTTTTAAATATGATACTCACACACACACACACACACACACACACACACACACACACACACACACACACACACACACACACACACACACACACACACACACACACACACACACACACACACACACACACACACACACATATATATATATGTATGTATGTATATGTGTGTTAGTGTGTGTGTATGTCAGTGTGTATGTGTGTGTGTGTGTGTGTGTGTGTGTGTGTGTGTGTGTGTGTGTGTGTGTGTGTGTGTGTGTGTGTGTGTTCACTTTGCGATCTGATGTTTCAGTTGTGGATATGAGAAAATTATGCATGCTAATATATATTTTGCATTTCATAGTATGATTTCGGATATGCGAGTATTAGAAAAAATGCAGAGGTATTCTGCTTTTTCATCCCAGGTTATAGTTTTGGATAAAAAAAATGGATATGTATTGAGTTTTTATTTCTCCATATCATTATATAGGTTTGGTTTAAAGAGAGGTAAGTATGATATTTTAACCATGCATTGGACGTGGCAGCTTTTTTGTATAATATAAACCTTTAGACCGCTTCCACATCAAAGTGGCACGTCGCACATGACATGCCACGTGGCACGCCTGTTGAAAACGAACATCCGGAAATATATGAAACCATTCATACAGAAGTGGCGTGGTACATTGGACGTGTCACGCTACTTCTGTGTGAGAGGTTTCATATATTTCCAGATGTTTGTTTTCAACTGGCTTGCCACGTGGCATGCCACGTGCGACGTGCAGCTGTGGTGTGAAAGCGGCCTTAGTCTACCATCATATAAGATATTTTTGGATTTGAGCGCTAAGTGTAGCATTATATTTAACTGAATTCTTTATACATGTCAATGTCGTCTAATTAAAGATTGCAATAGATTGTTCCGGTTTTACGTCACGAACTCCCTTTTCTACCAAGGGCTAGGACGGTTGCCTTCTTGCGAAGGACTTGTTTTGGCAGATGTAATCGTTACCCTGAGTGCATGCCCTTGCTAAGCTCAGACCGTGACGGGACGCGAACTTTCGACCTGACGCCTCAGAGTCGCGGACGCTACCGCTTGAGCTACAGTGACTACGATTGGAATAGATGAATAAATCAATCTAAAGATTTGCTTCCCATGGCAATTCAAGAAAGAATTCTTTATTTGTCTGTCGTTGAATGAATCACAAGATGAGATAAGATAAGAGAGGAATACATTAGAGGGACAGGTTAAGTAGTGGAAGTTTCAAAGAAAGTATAAGAAAGAAGATAAAAGTGCATCGGTCATGTAATGCGAGGAGAAGGAGACCAAGTGTTTAGAAGGGTTATGGATGTGGAGGTGGAGGGAATGAGAGGAAGAGGAGGTCTGCTGGAAGAATAATAATGCAAAAGTTATGCGGGATTAGGAGCTAAGGGAACAGGATAAGAAACTTGGAAAAAGGGGAAAAGGCTAGCATGAAACAGCGACCCCATATAAAAACGAATTAAAGCTTAAAACAAACAGAGAAAGAGAGAATAAAGAACCCTTCTTGATGGAAGGATTATAATGCAAAAGTTATGCTGGAATAGGATAAAAGAAACAGGAAAAAGTGGAAAAGGCTAGCAAAAAATAGCGACCCCATATAAAAATGAATTAAAGCTTAAGAAAAACAGAGAAATAAAAAAAAATAAAGAACTTCTTTTCCCCAACCACAAACACGATCACTTTCTACTGGACAGCATTTCCAGATCCCACTTTTCCAGTTCCCACATCAATTCCAGGAGTAAACTGACTCTGGAATGTTTGCCGCGGTGATAAACGAGGCTTGTTGGCCCAAAATTATGTCATGTTTCTCAAGTTGCCTTCAGGGTGTGTGTGTTCCTGTGTATGTTTGTATATATGTTTAAAGTTTCATTAATTTCATGCAACAATATAACAAGATCATATCCAGTTCTTCAAACTAATTGCGTATATTGAATGTTTAGTTTCGTTTGTGTGTTTGTTTGTTCCGATTTTACGTCACGGACTCCCTTTTCTACCAAGGGCTAGAACGGTTGCCTTCTTGAGAAGGATTTGTTTTGGCAGATGTAATCGTTACGCTGAGTGCATGCCCTTGCTAACTACAGACCGTGACGGGGCGCGAACCCTTGACCTGACGCCTTAGAGTCGCGGACGCTATCGTTTGAGCCACGGTGGCTACATTTACATTTATTTAAATACTTTTGAAAATTGAGGAATTTACGACTAAAATAGAATAAAAAATTCTGCTAAATTTCACAGATTGGTATCAAGTATTGATTACTTCTGGAATTTTAATAAATTTATCTAAATCTTATATTGTAATTCTTTTACAGAATAAATAAGAATTCTGTTTTATTAGAAATTGCTTGAATCTGATATGCCAAAGTGAGGCCGACAATTACAATATATGAATTTGTTATAACTTTTTGATATCTTTTCTCGAATGATAATATTAACTTCTTCAACATATTGAAAGTTGTTAAGACTTAAGAAAATGTAACTGTACCCATATTTAGACTGTGCAGATTACAGTTGAATTCTTAATAAATTCACTGTTTCGTAAGAATATTTTTTTTTGCAAAATATTTGTTTTATATTTACTTATCTAAACATTGTTCAGGTTTTACGTCATGGGCTCCCTTTTCTACCAAGGGCTTGGACGGTTGCCTTCTTGCTAAGGACTTGTTTTGGCTGATATAATCGCTACCCTGAGTGCATGCCCTTGCTTACCTCAGACCGTAGCGGGACGAAACCCTCGACCTGACGCCTCAAAGTCGCGGACGCTACCGCCTAAACCACTGTGTCTACTCTTTCCCAACAAATAATAATAGGCGAAAATAGATTTGCAAACAATCCTTCCGCAAATAATGCTAAAGTGACATATGCGAATTTGGTCTTTTCATAACTCCAGAACGCGAGGCACAATTTTGGATCGCAAACTATGGCATAAGTGCCAGAAAGGATTATTTTAAAAACATTAGATCTTTTTCAAGGAATTATTCTACCTTTTAGCTTTACCCAGTTGTAAAGGATATTTGCATGAATGAATCCCTGATTCTCTTTGCTGACATCCTGAAGTTATTCTCCCTCAACGAGGTTTATGCTAATGTCACTGGCGATGCGACCTCAGATAAGGTCACAGGCCTGTTGCGAGGCTGTACCAAATAGTAATTTAGATTTGAAAAAAAAAATGATTGTGTACTTATGTAAAAAATGTATAATCCTAGGTGATGATGATGGATGAATGATGTGATGTGATGTGATTATTATTATTATTATTATTATTATTATTATTATTATTATTATTATTATTATTATTATTATTATTATTATTATTATTATTATTATAAATTCAGTTATCCTGCCATATTATCCTTTCATTTAAAAAAGAAGAGGTCATGAATACTCCATAGTGACCTTTGACCCTAAGCATTACATTTTTAACGGTCGTCCTTATGGTCTTGAGTGATAGCAATGTAATAACCTGTGGAAAAAGGAAACATTATTCATCATGCATTTTTCAACTAAACCGTCCATTCGTCTTGGGGTCTGAAATATATGACCCCGAGGTCATTATTCATAAAAAATTACCAATCTTTCAGGCAAGGTCACTTCCTTTAAAAGCAGAAAATTCGTCCCTACAACTACCCTTCCGTCTCATTATTCCTTTAAATATTGACCCTAAATTTAGGGTTTGGGTGAAAAAAGGTTGCTTCGCTTCAGGGAATATTTTTATTATTCGACAGATTCCATACTTACAAGGAAAACATCTAGCCATCTATATACAAGAGTAATGATCCCCCTTAAAAGGGGGATGGCTGAGTCAAGGCAAAAACTTGACTTTTTGGGGGAGAAAATACAAAGAAGGGTATTTCCTATCCATAGTTCCTGTCCCATTTAGTCGAATCTTACGACACACAGGGGAACACAGAGAGGGTATCCTTGTCTCCCTCCTCAGGGAGAATGAAAAAATATCCCATAGCTCCAGTTCCATTTAGGCAACTCTTACGACACACAGGGGAACACAGTAGGGGTATCCTTGCCCCCCTCCTCAGGGAGAATGAGAAAAATACAGATGTATTTTATTCTACAAAAAAAAAAATCATAGCATAACGTTTTAAGATACTGCAAAATTATATAGTGTGACACATGTGTATCCTTATATTTCATAAATATTTACTGAAAAGTGTTTTTTTTTTCATTATGTTCTATGGTATAGCAAAGAAGACATTCATGCTTTACAGGAAGATCTAAATAGATTATCTGAATGGTCGGACAAATGGCAAATGGAATTTAATGTTGAAAAATGTAAAGTAGTTAAAATGGGTACTATAAAAGACAATACTAGTTATAAGCTAAATAACCATGAAATCATGAGTTCTCAGTGTGAAAGGGATTTGGGAGTTCTTGTGAGTAGTAGTCTTAAGCCAAGAGAGCAATGCACAGCAGTCAGAAATAAAGCAAACAGAATTTTAGGATTTATCTCAAGAAGCGTCAGCAATAGGTCGGAAAAAGTTATTTTGCAGCTCTATCTTGCATTAGTTAGGCCCCATTTAGATTATGCTGTGCAATTCTGGTCACCCTATTATAGAATGGAAATTGAATCCTTGGAGAGAGTGCAACGAAGAATGACCAAGATGATACACAATATCAGAAATCTACCATATGAGGACAGATTAAAAAAACTTAATCTACATTCTCTAGAGAGGCGAAGAGTTAGGGGGGATATGATTGA
>JAXCGZ010008682.1:25000-26095 GCA_037179515.1 Halocaridina rubra
CATGCCCTTGCTAGCCTTAGACCGTGACGGGGCGCGAACCATCGACTTGACGCCTCAAAGTCGCGGACGCTACCGCTTGAGCCACGGTGACTACTGTAAATACTTCTGATATAAGTTATTTAATTTGGCTACAGCAGCATAGGCTCCGGTTTTACGTCACGAACTCCCTTTTCTACCAAGGGCTAGGAGGGTTGCCTTCTTGCGAAGGACTCGTTTTGGCAGATGCATTCGTTACCCTGAGTGCATACCCTTGCTAACCTCAGACCGTGACGGGACGCGAACCCTCGACCTGAGGGTTCGCACTATGTCACTTCTAGACTTCAATATCATATCCATTATAACACATTACACTCTTCCACGTGTGTAGTCGCCGTGGCTCAAGCGGTAGCGTCCGCGACTCTGAGGTCAGGTCGAGGGTTCGCGCCCCGTCACGGTCTGAGGTTAGCAAGGGCATGCACGTAGGGTAACGATTATATCTGCCAAAACAAGTCCTTCATAAGAAGACAACCGCCCTAGCCCTTGGTAGAAAAAGGGAGTTCGTGACGTAAAACACATTACACTCTTCCAAGTGTATCAAAGGAAACACTGCTTTCAACGCTCATAAACAATTGTATTAAAACCTTGGAAGAGATCTTCATAAGACGAGAGTAAAGCAAATATGTTCACTTGTTATTAATGCACGAAGAGAGTCTTTGAAAAGCGAGAACAATATTTGTTCTGCCGGGATTTGTTCACCTCCGCAAAGGTAAGAAGAGAGAGAGAGAGAGCAGAGTTCAAAGCGATGTATCATGGAAAGCTCGCGATTTTTTCTCGTTATTCATCTGTTTATCTTTTCTTCTTCTTCTTCTTCTTCTTCTTCTTCTTCTTCTTCTTCTTCTTTTTCTTTTTCTTTTTCTATTTCTTCTTCTTTTTCTTCTTCTTTCCATTTTCTTCTTCTTCTTCTTCTTCTTTCCATTTTCTTCTTCTTCTTCTTCTTCTTCTTCTTCTTCTTCTTCTTCTTCTTCTTCTTCTTCTTCTTCTTCTTCTTCTTCTTCTTCTTCTTCTTCTTCTTCTTCTTCTTCCAGTTTTGAAGAATGGAGTTGTTTTCTAATTTTG
>JAXCGZ010008683.1:0-7500 GCA_037179515.1 Halocaridina rubra
GCAAAAAGATTATATGAAGGAGTGAATTTATTTTGTATGTGTCCGTATACGGGGAGGCGCACAGATAGATAGATAGCCTGATAGATAGAGAAATAGATAATTAGATTAAAAAAAAGCTGCGCGTAGTATTCTACTATAATAATAAAATAATGGAGTTCGTAAAAATAATGAAATGACATAAAATCAGTCACATAGGAAAAAATACAGACTAATATGCTTAACATTAATAGTTATAAATAAATTTCATCATTAAATATTAAACAACTTTCAAATTTGGAAAATCGATGAGGGGAGAATAAAGAACAAAAAATGTAAACTTCATAATAAACAAAACGTTTCGTTAAGCATTTAAAAAAAAAAATCTGGATGATCGGTCTTGAAAGTGCCACTAAGGCTGGAGAAAACGAAGGGAAAAATTGCAAAGAAATGCCTTTGGAAAGAATGATGAATGAAGACAGATTCGGGAAATATGAGATTATAAACTAACATGCCAGAAAGAATCAGAAATATAAAATAAATATAAAGGCAAGAGGAACAACAGAAATCAGGGAGAAAACCACAGTGGAAGAGTATTTTTCCCCACCTTAAATATAAATGAGAGGAGAAAACACGACTGATCAATATGCATTCAAGAATACACAAAATCCTGATAAAGGATCCTTTGATCCTACTCTTGCAGTGATATATATATATATATATATATATATATATATATATATATATATATATATATATATATATATATATATATATATATATATATATATATATATAACCAGATAAGCACATTACATATGTGAAAACATGAATAAATTTTTTTACCCCGACCGGGACTCGAACCTAGGACTTATGATTACTAAGTCAAGGCGCTACCACTACACCACAGAAGGTTAAAAGGAATCCAACCTTATAGCTTATATCTGCTATACTTAGGAATGAACGCATTCTAACTGAATGCCACTATGTTCATATTACAGATTCCTCAACCTCACTCGTGTCTTCATTTTAGCATTTAATTCAATTCCCAACCTCATTCGGGCCATGAAATAACCAGATAAGCACATTACATATGTGAAAACATGAATCATTTTTTTTACCCCGACTGGGACTCGAACCTAGGACTTATGATTACTAAGTCAAGGCGCTATCACTACACCACAGAAGGTTAAAAGGAATCCAGCCTTGTAACTTATATCTGCTATACTTAGGAATGAACGCATTCTAACTGAATGCCACTATGTTCATATTACAGATTCCCCAACCTCACTCGTGGCTTCATTTTAGCATTTAATTCAATTCCCAATCTCATTCGGGCCATGAAATAACCAGATGAGCACATTACATATGTGAAAACATGAATCATTTTTTTTACCCCGACCGGGACTCGAACCTAGGACTTATGATTACTATATGATTCATATATATATATATATATATATATATATATATATATATATATATTATATATATATATATATATATATATATATATATATATATATATATATATATATAAGACATAATTACTGTAAAAAGGGGCTACCATTATTTGTCTTAAGCACGAAAGCCGGCCAGAGGCAATATATATATATATATATATATATATATATATATATATATATATATATATATATATATATATATATATATATATATATATATATATATATATATATATATATATATATATATATATATATATATATATATCAAACATATTTCAACTGGCCGGGATTCGAGCCTAAAACATAATTTCTGTGCAAATGCGCTAATATTATGTGTCTCAGCCTCGAATAATTCATACATATATATATATATATATATATATATATATATATATATATATATATATATATATATATATATATATATATATATATATATATATGTATATATATATATATATATATATATATGTATATATATATATATATATATATATATATATATATATATATATATATATATATATATATATATAATGTATATATATATATATATATATATATATATATATATATATATATATATATATATATATTATATATATATATATATATATATATATATATATGTATATATATATATATATATATATATATATATATATATATATATATATATATATATATATATATATATATATATATATATATATATATATATATATATATATATATATATATATATATAGGTGTCGTATGGCATATCATAGATACCTATAGCCTCACTCGGCCTTTCATAGATGCCTATAGCCTCTAGAGGGCAGAGGACGCACACAGATACCCACGCCACGTGTTTAGTTAGGAGTCAGCACTTGCCGGGTGCAAAAATTACGACCATAATTAGCAATCTCCCCATGGGGGGGGAGGAATCGTGAGTGACAGGAACTATAGGACTGGGAGCTCTGAGGTGGTAAATAAGTGTATACTCTAATAAATAACTTTAAAGAAGACGATGCTTATCTCTCCATTACTGACCTCACTACCTATAATAACACTCGGATAGTGCAATTAAAACACTATCTAATATATATATATATATATATATATATATATATATATATATATATATATATATATATATATATATATATATATATATATATATATATATATATATATATATATATATATTCAAATAAGCAAATTACCATATGTGAAAACATGAATCATTTTTATCCCGACAGGGACTTGAACCTAGGACACATAATTACTGTGCCAAGGCGCAACCAACTACACCATACAAGGTCTAAAAGGGAAACAAACCCTACAGCTTTTATCTGCTATACGAGGAATGAACGTATATGTGTGAATCTGTTCTTGGTTCATTTCCCTGTCATTTACCTGACCCTCTCTGAAGTACAAATGAAGCCCTCTGAGGATCGAAAATATATGCAAATGACATCCTAAAAATCTCTTCACTTGCTGCCTAGTGATGCATAGGTACACCTTAGCCTTCTCTCTCTCTCTCTCTCTCTCTCTCTCCTCTCTCTCTCTCTCTCTCTCTCCTCTCTCTCTCTCTCTCTCTCTCTCTCTCTCTCTCTCTCTCTCTCTCTCGAGTGCCCCACAGGAGATGTTTTACCACGAGGTCAGAACTTAATACAGATCTGCTCATTTTTACTTAATGATGACAACTTGATGTTATTCTTGCTCGTTATCCTCACTTTGGTGGCCATTAATTATATTGAATTATACATATATTTTCTGTATGTTGCTGTATAATTCTGTTTGTGTATCTGTGTTTCTCTGAGCTTTACTTTTGTATATAATGTACTCTGTGCTGCCATACTGTGAGTTATGTGTTAGTATGCAGCAATGTTTTATCAATGTGTACACCTCCCTGTAAACTATATTCTATTCTTGGTTTTGTATCATTTGAAGCATTATTTGTATGAATTCATGTAATGTCTGACGCCTTGCGCAATAAATTATAAATAAAATATCTCTCTCTCTTAATCAAACGCATAATGTGTGTGCATTTCACCTCTTGTAAATCAGCAAAAAGGTTTCGAGTGAAATGAAACTCTGCTTTGATAAAAAGAGAGAGAAAGAAAACGATATATATATATATATATATATATATATATATATATATATATATATATACAGAGAGAGAGAGAGAGAGAGAGAGAGAGAGAGAGAGAGAGAGAGAGAGAGAGAGAGAGAGAGAGAGAGAGAGGAGAGAGAGAGAGAGAGAGAGAGAGAGAGAGAGAGCACAAATATCATCTTTCATATATGCCGGATTTTGGACTATCCAGCATCCTCTCGTCTCCTGATGATAACGATTTAAAAGTGTGTGTGTTAAAGAGAGAGACGAGAGAGCGACCGAGAGGAGAGAGAGAGAGAGAGAGAGAGAGAGAGAGAGAGAGAGAGAGAGAGAGAGAGAGAGAGAGAGAGAGAGAGAGAGAGAGAGAGAGAGAGAGAGAGAGAGAGCTCGAATATCATCTTTCATATATTCCACTTTTTGGACTATCCAGCATCACCTCGTCTCCTGATGATAAACGATTTAAGTGTGTGTGTGTCAGTGTAGAGAGAGAGAGAGAGAGAGGAGAGAGAGAGAGAGAGAGAGAGAGAGAAGAGAGAGAGAGAGAGAGAGAGAGAGAGAGAGAGAGAGAGAGAGAGAGAGAGAGAGAGACAGAGGAAATATATTTTCTTCATCTTTTGGAACCATCCAGCCTCACCTCCACTCCTAATGAAAACCTTTTATGAGTCAGGAAGAGGAAGAAGAAGGAAAAGAAGAGAAAAATCATATCTAAAAATAAACTGATCAGATAATTCTCTTCCCACGGGGGGAGAAGGAGTTTTAAAGTAGACATTAATTATAACGACTTGGAAGCATTACTGTGTTTATTTCAATCAATACTGTTGCCATTATTTGCACTATTATTATTATTATTATTATTATTATTATTATTATTATTATTATTATTATTATTATTATATTATTATTACGATTGTAAGTGTTGTTGATGTTCTTGCTGTTGCTGTTGTTTGCTGTCGTTGTCGTCATTATTTTATCACCTATAATAATAATAATATTAATAATAATAGTAATAGTAATAGTAATAATATTATTATTATTATTACTATTATTATTTTATTAAAGTAGTTGTTGTTCTTGTTAGTATTATTCTGATTATCACTGTTGTCATTGTTGTTGTTATTACTATTTCTATAATCTTTATAATTATAATTTATAATTCTATGATTTAAATATCCACATATATTATTGTGGATTTCATTTGCATTATTATTATTATCGTTATAACTATTATCATTATTATTATTATTATTGTTATTATTATTATTATTATTATTATTATTATTATTATTATTATTATTATTATTACTAGCGCAGGTATCACTTTAGCTTTTATAATGCCATAATATTTCAATAGCTCATATAACAAAAATACGCCCAACAGCATAATATACACCCAGAATGTCATACACACACATACGAATATACGCAGGAATATGCACAGTAATACCTTTCGCGAAAATATTGATGTACATCGAGTTCTAAAGCATATTATTGCTTCTAATATTATTTTACTTAGCACGATAGAGAAACGTTATAGCTTGGTCATTAGGGTCCGAAGTAATTAAAAAAAATTATATATCAGGTATATATCAAGGACCTCTCAGAGAGAGAGAGAGAGAGAGAGAGAGAGAGAGAGAGAGAGAGAGAGAGAGAGAGAGAGAGAGAGAGAGAGAGAGAGAGAGAGAGAGAGAGCGAGCATTTCACATCAACAATGGAATAAATCATGCTGTAATGAGAGGGTGCGTATCCCACCTTGGTGTTGAGAGATGATTCAAAACAGGAATGGGAAAAAAGTAAGAAAAGAGGAAGCTTGCAGCTACAAAAGGGGGGGAGGCCAGAATTGTCTGGCTTTGAGACATTTCTCATGTTTTGGCGCTTTTGCTTTCTCTCTTTTATGGAGATTCACGACGATGCCATAAGCTAAAGAGTAAAAACTATGACTTTTACCTCAAAATACTTTGACTATACTCAAGTTATCAGTTTTCTATGATTTTACTCTCTCTCTCTCTCTCTCTCTCTCTCTCTCTCTCTCTCTCTCTCTCTCTCTCTCTCTCTCTCTCTCTCTAGCCTGCTGCTAGTACAGTGGTACGCGCTGGCTTCGCATTCACGAGGTCGAAAGATCGGTTCCCGTCCAAGACCGAGAGTTTAAGCTGTTTACTGGCAGGAACTGCTGTGGTTGGACACCACAGTGGGGGGTTGGGGCTTGCCCTGGCTGACGAATACCCATTGTATTGAAATGGAAATAAAGTTTGTTTGTTTGCTCTCTCTCTCTCTCTCTCATCTCTCTCTCTCTCTCTCTCTCTCTCTCTCTCTCTCTCTCTGTATGTATGAAAATAAATAAATAAATAAATATATATATATATATATATATATATATATATATATATATATATATATATATATATATATATATATATATATATATATATAGAATGTGTGAGTGCACACACACACACATAAACACACACACACACGAGTATATACAGGCTCTTTGACATAGGTGCTTTTTCCTTTGTCGTATGACATATCCACAATTAACCATACACATCTCGAAGTGTAATCAACACGCCTGCTGAGTCAACAGGCACTCCCCAAAGAGGGAGGCCATTAACCTCTCTCTCTCTCGCTCTCTCTCTCTCTCTCTCTCTCTCTCTCTCTCTCTCTCTCTCGTTCTTTGTTATCCCCATAGTGGCTCCTTGGGAGAAAGCAGAATGATGCTAGCTTGGGGGAAGTTGAACTGGGGACCTACTGGGTGGGTGGCAGGCGCTATATCCACAGAGCTCCAGATGTAATTAAATGTCATATCAAGTAATGAGAAAGCAGTTAATCATGATTGCCTCTCCACAGTACGGCGAGGATGTGTAATTGCATGTCACGAGAGATTAGTTGGGGGGGGGGATATACTTAATATAGTCATGATGCAGAAAACGACCTTACTGAAAGTGGAAATTAATATCCATTTAGATTTGGGACCAGTTTAATTTTTTTTTTTTTTAAGGTAAACGCGACAGCAGTAGAATTACCTTGTCTGAGCGCTAGTATGTAATTACATCAGATTCGAGTCTGGTCATAGATATACTAAAAAAAAACTGCAGCATTTACTCTCTCTAAATACTAATTTGGAATAATGACAGAGTTATTTATCATAAACAGAGTGAGAAATCACTGCACTTTCTTTTTCCAAATACTGATAAATATTCAATCAGGCTAGACTGCTTTTTTTTCTTTATTAGTGAAGGAGCTCTACAATACTCATCTAAATGGTAATATATGTTAATGAGTTCTACGAAAGATACAAAAATCCTCACTAATTAAGAAAAAAAATAAGTTTCCACGATGCAAATGTACGTAAGTTCAGACAAATATTAGGGAATGATTTATATGGAGGGATCATCTCTTGTCTAGCATAATTTTATATTGGACAAAGGAAGGAAATAAAAAAAAAAGGTGAAAATGAACTCAGAACTTTTTTCAAACTAATGTATTTTTACTGTAGATAACGAATTCAATATAACGTAATATATAATAATAATATACAAAATATGTCTGCTATCACATATAGACTCACAGTGTAAAATTTTAAGTGAACATACATGCTAATATGTACTTACAATTGTATGATTTAATATTTAATGAAGGACAAATAACGAAAACTCTGATAATGAAAGTAATTCAACGGTATTGCGCTCTGGCTCCCTTCACCGATATAAAGCTTCCCTAAATACCTAGAAGCCATGAAAATAATTTTATATAATAAAAGTTATGAATAATAAAATATCATAAAACATTTTTCAAATACATTTATAATATAACAATTGTTAAAGAAAAACTAAATGCCCCACGTTTGTTGAATATGTAGCTAACAAGTGGGATATATTGTACACGAAAACTATTAAATATTCATTAGTTCTTTGGTAAGTAAATAAACCTAATTCATAAACTTAAAACACACAA
>JAXCGZ010008683.1:12500-26070 GCA_037179515.1 Halocaridina rubra
TATATATATATATATATATATATATATATATATATATAATCAGACATGATAATTATATAGCTACGCATACTACCAATATTACAAGTTCCAGTATTCAATCTGCCTTACGAAAAAAAAAATTTTCAAAGAATATGAAAACCTCCTCAAGCCTAAACAAAAGTCTCGAATGATTCGATAAGTGCAATGCCTCACCTACGCCATAAACACTACGCATAAATACTGTGTCAAACAAATATAAAAGCTGAAAAGATATTGTGTTGTCTCGATACACATAAAAAGAAGGCAACCAAACGTCAGAATTATATATAATATCACAATGAAGTCCATTAAGAAGCTCTTTTGGCGTCAGATAAAAAGGAGGCAACCCACGGGAGAAACACTAACCCTCAAGCAGAGACTTATCAATACCACGTGGGACTCAACATCCAACAACTGGGTCCTTGAGCCACTAGAATGCCCGAAAGCGTTTCTATGTTACAGATGGAAATTAGACGATTTCACCAATTTATATGAATTATTTCATAATTTTCATATAACAACTTACCACTTAGTACGCCAACAGGGGAAAGTTTCCATATGTAATTCGAATGTATTCAACAGACTTTTCAACATAAAGTACGCCACCTTATATTTGAAAGGAGAATACTTCCACATATAATTCGCATCTATTCCTTGGATGGCCCCATTAAAAAAATATATATATATATATATTTCCTCAAATAAATCGCGACTTTACCGCACAGATTCCATTAAAAATTACACCTCAAAATATGTCATACAACACGTTAAAAAAAAAAGTGAATTGGGTACGAAAAGCTCAATTTCTGCTCATTTTACCCAACGCAGATATAATACAGAAATGGTTTACTCACTTCATCCTCAATGATGAAACTCATTCCATTGGCCAAAATCACTCCCCCTCCCCCATGCTGTACATGCTGCACAAATGAATACACGATGAACAGCACGCCACTAGACAAACAATTTCACAGTTTTTCAGAACACATACCTGAAAATAGATATTATTGCAATTAAATTATTATACATCATCATCATCATAATAATAATAATAATAATAATAATAATAATAATGCATAAGTGTCCTTCATTACACGGAACAGGTCACCAGTAGCACAGTCAGTGACCAACTTTCAACTTTTTTTCAACTCTTGAAGTGTGCAATTTCATCTTAGGAGTTTGTGATTATATATGTTTTGTTATTAATAAAGATACAATCTCAGTAAGTGGCAGCTTCTGACGTAGTTTCTTTATAATTTCTATAAAAATGGTTAAATTTTCTCTATATCTGTTTAATAATGACATCTCTTAGTTTGTTTCTATAGATACTATTTGACGTTTTACATTATCTGAATACAGTATTATTAGTTTATGTGCGATGTTCATTAAACAGTGCCAAAAATGATGCCAGCATTTTTCGTTTCATTATTGCTTACAGTTGTTTCAGGCCTAAGCAATTAAACCGTTTTAATATTTCAGCAAAATATACATTCCGAACAAAATATAAATGCTCTGTGCGGTGCATATTTGACAGCAGTTGTTGCATAAAAAAATATTATTATAAATTTAATGAGAACAATAGGCATTTGGTGTTAGGACAAAAATATAATTAAGCAATTTTTGACCACTTATCTCTTGTCTATATACAAAGGCCAAAATTAACTCTTTTAAGTAGGTTGGCAGAGTCGAAGCACAAGCTTGACTCTTCGAGGGAGAAATGTAGGAATGAGGGGGATTCCCAGTCCCCCAAACTCCATCTCCACAGGCAAATTTTACGTAGGGGAATATATCTCCCACTCCAGGAGAAGAAAAGAAAAAAATTGCACACTAACAGAGCAAGAAAGAACTACTACTACTGGTGGCAGAGGATGGGCAACCCCTCACTTAAGTAGATCCCATCCATCGCCTAAATATGGTACCTAGTATTATATATAATTGTAGTACTTATTATTTTTTAAAAAGTGAAAAAAAAATCACCATGCTTGGAAGACTAATTCTAACTATAATGGAAAAAACTTTAGAAGAGCAGCTATACTCATTAAAATAATAAGAAAATAAGAGTAGGAGATAACAGAAAGAAATTACTTTTTGTCTGAAATACATACTGATACTCAAAGTTAATAATAAAAGTAATATATAAGTAAATAAAAAAGGAAAAGAAAAAACTTTAATTATTGAACTCTTTATTTCCGTAGTCGCTGGAGACTAAAGTACTGAGTTAAGTACCTCTTATATCTTGCCATTACTCGGGTTTACCCTAAGATGTCGCTACAATTATCTGGATAATTCTTATTTCCTCATTCACTCATAAATCTGAATACGTTCTAATTCACTCATTTTCTTCTCAGACTCACGCAGGACTCACTTACAATTGTTTCTACCATAGGGTAATAGAATTTAAATGGTAATATAAACAGTCATAGAGAAAGGAGTGGGGCTGAAAATTGAGCATATTTCTTCCTGTTAGTCATAATGTATCCTTGTAAGTCTTTATAAAAAAAAACAATCCCCCCCCTCATAAAAGGAGTGGCTGAGTCGAAGCAATACACCTTTGCTCTTTACGAGAAAATAAACTGCAAAGGATGGAATTCCAAGTTACTGAAAGTCTGACTGAAATAATACGCTAAACTCTGTATGTGTCTCTCTCTTTCTCCACACACACACACACACACACAAACACGCACACAAATGTTTGTCACACTCTTCATATGAGAACGTACCTACTTAACCCATTGAATCATTCTAGAATATACTCCTATATTCAAATGGGTTGTTATATTTTTATTACCTTTTCAAGGAATAAGGGTGTGCTTTCTTAATCAGTTCCAGATTTAATACATTCCTTTATGTACCCAAAAAAACTTAGTTTTACGTCTCTAGAAATGAGTCCTTCTTCACTCTTTTATTCTTTAAGGGGGGTTTACACGGTTAAACGGTTCGTCGAACGCGGTTCGACAGACAAGTGTTTGAAGTGATGTTCGAACGGGTGAACGGGGTATTTGGTTGTCGAACACGTTTGTCGAACGTGTTCGACAACCAAATACCCCGTTCCCACGTTCGAACATCACTTCAAACACTTGTCTGTCGAACCGCGTTCGACGAACCGTTTAACCGTGTAAACTCCCCTTTAGCCAGGCATCAGCATCTGTACATTCTCACAGAAGAGAGTGCTTATACACCCTATTCAAAAGGCAAGTAATGGAAACTTAATGATATTATGAAACATACTTTTATTCCCTTCTAAGATGGGAAATCCTGTTCATAAACTGTGGAAAACTGCAATGCGTTGGCCATTATATGCGATAATTTTACACGTAAATGTATTTTATTACGCATACGCAATGGCAGAAATCCACCCCCTTTTTTTACTTGCAAATAGAACTAGACATGACCATTGGTTTTTCATAAAGAATCCAGCCTTTCTAGTTGAACACTATCTAAATATCGCTAGAGTCTCAGCCTCTTTATATATTAATGTATATTATTTATTAATTTATTTATCTACTTATTTATTATTTATTTATTTTCCATGAGAGATCTATTTTTATATGTAGATGATCATATTAAGGCAACTTAGAGGCAAAGTTAACAAGAAAAAAGGCAATTGAAGCCTTATCATAATTTGAGATAACCACAACTATTTTATAACTTCATTCAAATTTCAATCAAATTATGCTTACAGAGTTTCTACTATAAACACAGCACATCTTCAAAAAGCCTTCAATTGGGAACAGAGTCAACAGGGATAAATAGATAGCTTAAGATACTCGATATTTCATTTAGGCCACTGGACAGAGGTTCACTGTATTCCTGTGGTGAACAATATATATTCCATTAAAGGAGAGTGATGGGAGATAGTATATCACACTATCCTTAAAGAAACCTGTCAAGGAGAACAACATTAATAAATATGCAGTTGTAAATGGCCTGGCATTGACTAATAATAACTTCATCTAAAATATGCACATTGGGTGGATGGTCAGGTGCAAGGGTGGTAACTGCGCCAGTGAGCATTCGCTGTCTGTACCAAGCCAGAATAAAAGGAGGAAGGACTCCCATGCAAGAAATATTACTAAGCTTTAGTAGGTAACGTGGGTCATGAAAGAAATGGTGTGCACATGCTCGCTCCTCTAGTGTCAAAACCGCGCACCGCAGTAAGAAAATCCATCGAGCATTTTTTGTAAGGAATTCTATTTAGATTATTTTAAATATCGACATGTTTTCCTCTAAAGTGAGTCCTAAGTGAGGTAATTACAAAAAAAAAAACTATTTTTGGCAGCCAATTTATCAAGATGGCGGCCAAATCCGGGGCGGTAGAGAAGTACAAAACTCATATGTTTTTAAGTACACTATTACAAAGATAATAAAACATATTGTAGGTTTTCATGATTTTTTTCCTTATTCAAACCCCTATCGGCTGGCCTAATTATTATATCCTGACAATATTTTTTCTTGACAATTTATCTCTCTCTCTCTCTCTCTCTCTCTCTCTCTCTCTCTCTCTCTCTCTCTCTCTCTCTCTCTCTCTCATCAAAGAGGCAATGCAAAATCAGAAATCAAATACAAAATGAGCTAAAAATGAATAGATATGATATGACTCTCCGAGAACATTATAAAACAGAAAATAAACGTGTCAGATCTCTCATCTGTGTAAGTAACAAAGACTTTTACAAAAAACAATTTAATGACTCTAGACATGATACAGCAGCAACATGGAAAGTGATAAGAGGCATGATACCAAATGAAAGGAGTACCTCAGAAAGTTATGAAAATATTACGGAGTTGAAAGACAAAGCGGAAAACTTTAATAACTATTTTGCTAACGTTGGCAAAAATACCTAATAGAAAACACAAGAAAACATCAACTCAGTGAATATTAGTAATTGCTTAAATGACAATTCTTCCAATGTAAACACAAGAGAGTACTTCAAGATAAATCCTATCGATTATGCTACCCTAATTCTTACCATAAAGAGCCTAAGAAACTCTGGCTCTTATGGTTCAGATGGTATGCCATTTCAGTTCATCAAAGATGCTCTACCCATGATTGCAGTATATATTCTATTATGAACACTTCCATTGTTACTAAAAAGTTTCCTGACTCTTGGAAAATATCACATGTAATACCTCTGCATAAAAAGGGGGACAGAGGAGATGTGACATATTATCGTCCCATTTCCCTGCTACCCATTTTCTCTAAAATATTAGAAAAAATTGTTGCATGCCAACTTATGTCATATTTAGAGTCAAATAGATTATTATCTATTAACCAACATGATTTCAGACCAAAACTCTCGACGGAAACTGCACTGCTCAAAGTTACGAATAGTATCTATAATAATATACTGTATATATGAAAAAAATATCTCTGCTTATATTATTGGACTTATTAAAAGCCTTCGACAGTGTAAACCATGAAATTCTTTAAGTAAATGTACTAACTTAAATATTGATCCAAGCTGGTTTAGCGAGTATTTATCTAATCGTAAACAGTCCATACGTCTTAACAACATTATCTCTGTGCCAAAAAATGTATCATTTGGAGTTCCACAGGGATCAGTACTTGGTCCTATCCTCTTCTCCATTTACGTAAATGATCTATCTTCTTTCATTTCTGACTGTCTAGTCGTACAATATGCAGATGGCACTCAACTACTTCTTAGTGGTGATATTAATAAACTCCCAGAGCTAACTTTAAGAGCAGAAAACACTCTGTCAAAAATTAAAACCTATTTTCAAGAAATTGGGCTGTTAATTAACGAAAGTAAAACACAGTGCATGTTTATTGGTTCAAGGTTCCACATAGCACAAATTCTAGAAAACACAACAATTAATTTTTGCGACAATATTATCACAGCTAGCAAAACAGTCAAAAACCTTGGAATTTACTTTGATAACCACATGTTGTTTAATTCCCACATAGATAAAGTATGCAAAAAGGTTACAGGAACATTAATGTACTTATCACGATTAAAAGACAATTTTGAGACTACCACTCGAATAACTGTTGTTGAATCTCTAGCCCTAAGTCACATTAATTACTGCACAACTGTTTGGGGAGCTACCACTAAGACTCAGATAAACAAAATACAGAAGCTTATTAATTTTGCAGCTCGAGTTGCCCTGGGAGGAATAAGAAAATATGACCACATCACACCAGCTCTCAATAAACTTGGGTGGCTGCGGGCAGAAAATAAGGTCGCTTATGCTATTTATGTTTTTGTATTCAAAATTTTGGACCATCATTATCCTAGCTGGCTATTTGATTTAAAAACAGTCAGGGATATAAGGGGAACCAACACAAGACAGAGCAGTGAGCTCTTTATTCACAGAACAAACACAGAAGCAGGTTCAAAGATGATCACTATCAAAGGGCCAACACTCTGGAACAGTATTCCAGAGCATCTTAAAAATGCATCCTCTTTCACAGCTTTCAAAGGCAAACTATATAGTTTTCTTTTGGACAAATAGTTGCTGCTCATTAAGAACTAATTATTTTCATTGTAAGGAAAACAAATATGGAAATTATGCCGATAATAACGATCCTGTATCTAGTGTCATACTTACTACTTTATTATTTATCATTATTGTTAACATTTTTATTACAGCATTATTATTTTCTACGAAAGCTACATTTAATTTAAATATATGTATTACCCTCTTATTTATTAGTTTAATTACATGTCTACTAATAAGTTACTATTAATGTTGAATAACCATTGTACAAAATGGAAATAAATGTTTGTTTGTTTGTTTGTTTGTTTGCTCTCTCTCAGTAATACACAAAAATATGAGACAAACTGTAACTATACCTCCCTTAACCTTTGAGTATGTTAGCAAATTTTTTAGGAACTTAGACTCAGAGCCGTCTCTGAAAGATTTTAGAATTCTACAAATAGACACTAGGAACGTCTGGCTTTGAAAGGCATCCTCTAAGATATGTCCTTTTAAACGAGAGAGAGAGAGAGAGAGAGAGAGAGAGAGAGAGAGGAGGAGAGAGAGAGAGAGAGAGAGAGAGAGAGAGAGAGAGAGAGAGAGAGAGAGAGAGAGAGAGAGAGAGAGAGAGAGAGATCGTTATTCAATTTCTGGGTACTCGCTCTATAGCAAAAATAGATTATTGAAGCATTTTGCGTAAAGGGGAAGGAAAAAAAAATCAATTTCCTCCCCCCCTCACACACAGTCTATTTCTCTAGTACTGTAGCTTACAAGGAAATTGCCAGTTGATTGCTGAAACATACACATTCCTTATTTTTAATCGCTTAAAAGAGTGTAGATGCTAAAAAAAAAATTTCCTTTTTGCTTCAGTAACATGATTCGTTTAATTGGCTAATTATGACGAATATTATATTTTAAAATATCAGTGTATTTTATATTAAACACAAAATGAATATAGAAATATATATTGTATGGCTGTGATGAGGACAGACATGTATTTTATAACGCATACGCAATGGCCGAAATCCCCCCCCCCCCTTTATTTTTTCTTTACTTGTAAATAGAACTAGATATGACCACTGGCTTTTTAAGAAAACTCTCCACCCTTTCTTGTAGGACACTATATATCTTAATACCGCTAGAGTATTAATAATAATAATAATAATAATAATAATAATAATAATAATAATAATAATAATAATAATAATAATAATAATAATAATAATAATAATAATAATAATAATAATAATCATAATAATAATAATAATAATAATCATAATAATAATAATAATTCCAAAAAATATTATCCAAACTGGCTAACTTGTATTAACAAGTACCCAAGTTAAGTATAACCATAGTTTGATATTATAAAATGTACAAGTCACTCAGGCGTAGTAATATTACTTTATATATAAAAATATTAATCATCCCTGAAATGCAATACCAAACCACACACGCTGCACCCATACTGCAGTGCCATGCGAGGTACAGAGCTGAATCCCTGTTTATGATCATCCTACATTGCTACAAACATGTAAGGTGTAACGAGTAATTCCCTGCGTCAAAGTCAGGTCCATAAGTCCGAAAAAAATGCCCGCGTCAGTGAGTCAGGAGGCACAGGACTAACCTACCCCTTAACTCCCTTCAACATTAGCTCTATTCAGAGTTCATTTCACTTTGTTTGGATGATTAAAGGTCGAGTCACACATATCAGTGCCGTGTCAGCTCAGTTTTAGTGAAATCCGTGATGCTTCAGTGACGTCTGTTCACAAATATCCGTAGTGACTCTGTACAGAGTGAAATCAGTGATATCCAATGATAGCAAAATTTACTCTAATTCAGGGGCTGGATCTGTGCAATGACAATTTAAATGACTGCAAAATTTGAAAATGACCCACTTAAGAGGAGGGAAAAAAAGCCTAACCAAAACTTTTAAGCTTTTACATATTTGATATTGTTACTAAGAAATGAAGAATATATCAACTACAGAAATAAAGAAGTACTTAACATCTACTTTCATTTCTAGTCCTATATTATCTCCAAATACGTTGTTTGAGACTGCTGTCCATATACATTGGCTGTGACAAATCATACAGAACAACTAAGGATCATTTGAAAAATTTGAGAAGACAGTTGTGGTGATGAAATTATACTTCATGAAGTTTGCCTTGATGCACATTCAAGCTGCAATACCTAATTACTAAAATTTCTTCTTGAAGAGTCAATCACGGCAAAAGGTATTCATCCGGCCATTTTCCAATGGAACAAGAGACCGGCAATGACGGCCACTTCTCACATATGGAGCGTAATCAAGCACACAGCATGCTCAAAAGGCCACGTGGACACTTTATCCTCAAATCAAACGACAACCGTAGCACACTTTTGAAACGGAGATTTCAAAATGAAATACATATGCCATCTAAAAACTTCAAAAATAGGATTTAAATTACCAAAATATTATATCATGATATACAGACATCAGCAAGGTGTAGCAAATATGCTTGATATAAAACTACTTATTCTGAAACTATGAAAACCTGCGCCTACTATGGAAACATCAGTAGACAAGATTGGATATCCTGATTCTCAACCCAAAATACAGCACAGAGGCATTAGTTATTTTGTATTCATTAAGTGATCACACACGAATTACAGTAATGAACTTTGGTGTTTATAAATGTCCTGAAACACTACATCAAAGGCAATCAAGTATATTAGTGGCAGTACACGGTACTTATGTCTTTTAGGCCGCTTTCACACCAAAGTGGCACGTCGCACGTCGCAAGCCACTTGGCACGCCAGTTGAAAACGAACATCCGGAAATATATGAAACCTTTCACACAGAAGTGGCTTGCATTGCTATTCTCTTTCTTCGTGTGACTATGCTAAGGCCACGTTCACACCAAAGTGGCACGTCGCACATGGCATGCCGCGTGGCACGCCAGTTGAAAACGAACATCCGTAAATATATGAAACCTTTCACACAGAAGTGGCGTGACACGTCCCATGTGCCTAGTGCGACTGGCGTCGTAAGTCGCACATGGCACATGGGACGTGTCACGCCACTTCTGTGTGAAAGGTTTCATATATTTACGGATGTTCGTTTTCAACTGGCGTGCCACGCGGCATGCCAAGTGCGACGTGCCACTTTGGTGTGAAAGTGGCCTTAGGATAGTCACACGAAGAAAGAGAATAACAATGCAAGGAAGAGAAAAGATGTCTCGTGAAGCATCCGTTCTGCTGCAGGAAATATGAATTATGATTTTCATCCTTCCTTCCTATGTATGAAGGCACCATGAATGTACATTCTCATTACTGAGTTAATTACACGTCTGCCGATATATATGCCACTGAATTATTTCGGATGATTAAGTCATTAACTCCTTAATGACTCCGACATGGATGAGCTCGAGAATTTAGGCGTTTTAATCATCTCAGAGTTTGAGATCCTCATCCAGCCAGATAGTCCAGCTTTTCTTTTTCATATATGAAGTTTAACTATAACTAAAGATAATGTTGTGTGTAATCTAGAAAATTTATAGAAATTGTGTACTAGAGCCATTCCTGTTCTAGAAATCTACAGGAGATCGATAATTACACCTAAAGAACAGATACTGCTTTAAAACATATTACTGTCATTGACTTAGAAAAAAAATTATATTTAGTGCGGTTACAAGTCTTGTAAAGGATAAATCTACAAATAGCATATTATTGTGACATTCTTTTTTTTTCAAACTGAGTAGCCTACAATATACCTGAGAGAATTTACAGTTATAACACATATACTTATTCATAAACACATCTGCTAATGTGTGCTTATCATTATAAAATCTCAATTCAGATTCATTCCAAAACGACAACACAACCAAGAAAACTGTATATTAATAGCATTAACTAAACGTCATCATCAAGTTTCTTCAATCTCCATCTCCATCCACTTTAAGGTATAAAAATTCGATATTTCTACCAAAATAGGACTGGAAACTCAACCTTAATTGTATTTAAACACCTAATTTCTCATACTTGTAAGATTTTTTCTACAACGACACTTGAAGACCATTGAATACAATTTTGTGTCTGGTAAAACCCAATATTTTCATTACTTAAGTTGCATGCATTCATAATTTTCGGTCTTGGTATATTATAGGATTTGCAAAAGTATAAAACCGTAAAAATAAATACAGCTCAGGAGTATATATAGTTAGAAAAGAGAATATGCAATGAGGCAGAAAGGAAAGGATGGAAGAAGAAGAAGAAGAAGAAGAAGAAGAAGGAGGAGGAAGAAGAAGAGAGAAGAAGAAGAAGAAGAGAAGCAGAAGCAGAAGAAGAAGCAGAAGCAGAAGAAGAAGAAGCAGAAGAAGAAGAAGAAGAAGGAGAGAGAGAGAGAGGTCACTCATCTCCTCACTTCCTTAATAATAATAATAATAATAATAATAATAATAATAATAATAATAATAATAATAATAATAATAATAATAATAATAATAATAATAATAATAATAATAATAATAATAATAATAATAATAATGGAAAAGAGAAGAGTAAGTTTGAAGGAATCTCCTGTTATGAGAAAATGGTTGACTAAGTCGAAAGCGAGACGCCCAACAAGTGTGAAATATTTTTCTTCTTCTTCTATCATCTCTGTAACTTTTGATCTGTGCACTTTCGCATTCCAGAAGACAGAGAGAGAGAGAGAGAGAGAGAGAGAGAGAGAGAGAGAGAGAGAGAGAGAGAGAGAGAGAGAGAGAGAGAGAGAGAGAGAGAGTCCAAAAACAGAAAAAGTACATTTACAAAGACCCTCTTTATCATTACTCTCATCATAGCCTCATTATTATTAAGTTGAACTTGTTTTTACTATTATTATTGTTATTACATTATTATTATTATTATTATTATTATTATTATTATTATTATTATTATTATTATTATTATTATTATTATTATTACCCCTAACTGAATATTTAGTTATTAAATATTCATCATTTTAATTCATTAATACTATTGTTGACGTCGCCACCATACATACATATACGCATGGCCTCACTCCCCCTTGTAAGGAGTGTGGCCGAGCCAAGAAGCACATATTCATCACGATCCACACATTCCTCAACCACTCCTCTTAGCTCCTTGGGGCTAAAGGGTTGCCACATTTCCCCCTCCCATTACACCCTGCTTGGATCGCCAACAAGGTAGGTAGGCAAGGATATTCTACAATGAGGCCCGCCAGCCACTGCTGGTTTACCCCCATCGCTTCATCACATGGCAACTCCCCTTACACCCGTCCATCAATAAAAAATGAAAAATAGACGAAAAGCATGAATAAAGTAGCGATACTTAAAAAGAAGCATATACATTCTTTGCCTTACGCCACTCTTTTAGCTCTTTGCTATTATTATGCTTTGCTTTTTAAGCTTTCATTCATATAATGCTTTTCTTCGGATCGTCTTAAATTCCCATTAAATAATACTTTTCTTTTCCTCATATTAGAAAGGGAATTGGGGAAGCCTCAGAAATGAGATGAAGAATAAAAAGAAGAGACAGAAATGGCTTCGTTACGGTGAAAAAAGGAATTTAGTTGCCCATTCTACTCGTGAAATACAAGATCATAATGGGTTGTGCATTGACATAAATTAATTCTAAATTGCAACGTTTTATTTTTATTCCAAATTATTCTTTTCTATGCATGCCACGTTGTCCTATATTTGCATTTCTTGTATAATATATATATATATATATATATATATATATATATATATATATATATATATATATATATATATATATATATATATATATATATATATATATATATATATATATATATATATATATATATATATATATGAAACATTCTGCCCATGCCTGGGATTCGAACCAGAAACACATAATCCGTGTGTCAATACCAGGAGCATAATATGGTTCATGTTTTCATATGGGGTGGATGGAAGATTTTTCTGAAAGGGACGAGTGGGCGAGTGAAAGACTTTTAAAAAGAAACAATTGGATGAATGAAAGATTTTCTCATTTCATTTTATGGATATATTATGTGGGCGAAAAATTTGGCAACAAACAAGAAATTACAGTTTTCAAACATAGATTATTATTATTATTATTATTATTATTATTATTATTATTATTATTATTATTATTATTATTATTATTATTATTATTATTATTATTTATAAACTAGTGTCAGCTCACTGTTAAAGGTCTGGTCGGATGTCGTGCCCAAACGCGGAAGAATATTGGCCATTAACACTGTGAGTGAATTGAGAAGCGAGGAAGAAAAAAAAGAGTCTGGTGACCTTTTATCCTAAAGGGGCAAAGACGGGAACGATGGGATTAAATGGTGTGTTGGTGAATGAGCGTGTGCTCTGACTCAGCCATCATCTTTAGAAGGGGGATTACGGCCATGTGTATGTTCATGATTATCTTTCTCGGGAACAGGATATATGTCATCTAATCCTTTATCTATGGGAATGATCTTGAGATCTAAGATATTTTTTTTCAAATCCTAATTATGTTTGGTTATTACAACTAAAAGGTCCTAATGACTTCCATCATTGCCAGAACAGAAATGACTTTTCAGAAGGAATGAAAGCATTAGAGGACCAACCGGAAGGTATAATATTGTAAAAACTTTCATGAATTTTTCAGAGAAATGAAGTCACTGAAAATCTTTAAAGCATAAGTTCTTCAAATGGCAAAAAAGTTTTCATATAATGATTGTTACTGAGAGAGTTCGGATATCAAAGCTTCTAAGGAAAGTTAAAAGAGATTTAAAAATCTTTAATTACCATTTTTCTTTTTTTAAATACTGAGACAAACTATATTATTAAATCATGTAATATATCTGTTAATGAGGGTTCATTAAAAACGTTTTTGCAATATCTCAGCAATAAAATTAGCATTCCATATATATATATATATATATATATATATATATATATATATATATATATATATATATATATATATATATATATATATATATATATATATATATATTTATTTATGAATGTATGTATGCATGTATGTATGTACTGTATATATATATACACACACACGAAACATACTCCCATTTATAAGTGGGTGGGGTGGCTGAGTCAAACGAAAA
>JAXCGZ010008684.1:0-5000 GCA_037179515.1 Halocaridina rubra
GTGGAGTTATTGATTAATAGGGAGGAGTTATCAAAATGGGCGGAGTGGGCGTGGTTTCGGTCCCATATACATAAAACATTTTTCCTTATTTACAGAAATGTTTACAGTCGTGCATTCCAAACCTTCATGAGTGTGGATAATGACAGGTTAGGTTTTACAAAATTTAATAGAGATGATAAAGCTTATTAAGTTTGTTTACTCTAATAAGAGTAAACTCATTTGGTTTAAAAAACAAAACGCATGATATAACAAAGATTTATATTTTGCTGGAGGAGAAAAAGGAGGAGGAGGAGGAGGAGGAGGAGGAGGAGGAGGATAAACAAACAAACAAACATTTATTTCCATTTATGTACAATGGTTATTCTTAGAGGACGAGGAGAAGGAGGAGGAGGAGGAGGAGGAGGAGGAGTAAGAAGAAGAAGAAGAAGAAGAAGAAGAAGAAGAAGAAGAAGAAGAAGAAGAAGAAGAAGAAGAAGAAGAAGAAGAAGAAGAAGAGGAGGAGGAGGAGGAGGAGGAGGAGAAGAAGAAGAAGAAGAAGAAGAAGAAGAAGAAGAAGAAGAAGAAGAAGAAGAAGAAGAAGAAGAAGAAGAGGAGGAGGAGGAGGAGGAGGAGGAGGAGGAGGAGGAGGAGGAGCCAAACCCGTGCGTAAACACATCTAATTATTTCATTTAAGGTACTCACAAGGATCAAAGAATAAATTTTTTAACATACGACGTGCAATATGCAGCTAGTATACGGATAGTATACAACATAATCTTTCTTTTTTTTTAAATAGCATCTATTGGAGTACTCAACGGAGCAGCCAAGGTGTCTGGTGCTACTAATCACACAAAATACACTCGTACCACTTCTTATTCCAATGAAGTTCTGCCAAGGAGATGCTGTACGAACCAAATTCGAAAGTCGAACTCATGACTATCTGGGTGGAAACCAAGCGCTGATCCATCACTAGTAACATGCACAAATTTGATACATTACCAATAACTACTAAAGACCTTTTAAATTTTTTTATGCTAAAAAATTAAAATCCAATACTGAAAATTCTCAGGGCAAAAACATTGCAATAAATATACGTACAATACACTTGCTCTGTATGCAAACTGAGAGGCATAGGGGAAAATTCTGAGACTTTCTCCCACTTACTTCAATCTTGATGGAATTTATATCAAAAGGTGTCGCTAAGGACAATAGGTCACCGTGATTGAGAGTCACGGATGGCGAAAAATAAGGTAAATTGGCATTTCCTATTCTTAAATGATTTACAAGGACACGTTTTATAGACGTATAGACTTCAGCCAACATAAACATATTTAGGTGAGGGGCAACCCATTTTGTGGGTATGGTTCTATTCTCCCACCCAGGAGGTAAGAAAATTCATTTCAACATGATGGTTCGTATTGCTTCTCTTCGCCAGACACACTTGGGTCTATGAGGCGGGAAGGTAGTGTCCAATCCTGTGGCATTCCATTAGAACTCAGCCGGCTCAATGAGTGCACATTAGATGAGTGGGGGTCATGAGCTTGGGCTTCAATAAGGGTATATCAAGGTATGTACACTTTAAGTGTGCTTGATTTGAATTCTGCAGTGCTGAACTAAAAAAATAACAGAGAGAGAGAGGGAGAGAGAGAGAGAGAGGAGAGAGAGAGAGAGAGAGAGAGAGAGAGAGAGAGAGAGAGAGAGAGAGAGAGAGAGGAGAGAGAGAGAGAGAGAGAGAGAGGAGAGAGAGAGAGATGAGAGAGAGAGGAGAGAGAGGAGAGAGAGGAGAGAGAGAGAGACTCTTTTCTGATACTTAGGCAGACCAAAAGACATAGGAACCAGTCAGTATCTCCATGGCACCTTAGAACTTATTCCATATATATATAGAAATAAATAAACTACATGCCTTCCAACGAGAACATTTCGACTAGCATGAAATGCCATAATTTATTTACAGTTCAGCATACTCAATGAGCACATCATATATGTATACAATCTAAGGATGAGACACTATCTCCAGGAGCTCAAGCTCCGACAAGAGCATAAATGCTCGTACTGATGCTCTTGTGAAAAATCAAACGTGCACAGCATATTTCTAAGCGATAGCTTTACATCTTTACGTGACTACAAGCTCGCTTTTGCGAGGTGTGCGTATGTGCTGAACTTCATGTTTGTCTTTATTTTCATACAATGAGTAATAGAGCATGACATTATTGCATTAGAATCTCATTTCACAATCCCCCCCCCCGTTCCCTTCCACGTGATGCTGTCAAACAATGACCGTCAATTAATTCTAAAGAATAAATAGCTTTCTTTACCTCTCTCACGGTACCCTTGTTTACCCCCCCAGACTCCTATTTAATTTTCTTCTGTAAACATTCCCCCTTCATTTATATTCAGTCCAGAACTATTTTCACTCCCTTTTAACAGCAAGCAGTACATTTTCCTCCTCTTTATCTTTATCCTCGAACCCTCCTCTATTATACCTCTAAAATTGATCATTCCAAGTACCTCTTTCGTCTATACTATTTAATACTTCATCCTCTTATAACTCCCTCGCTTTATATTTGTCTATATAACTCTTTCCCTGACATTTACTCTAAATACTCAATTCCCATCGTAAAAAACCCTAATATTCCTTTCCCCTTTACCTCATATCCCATCAAATCTCGTAACCTTCTTTCATCTCACTGTAAAAAACTCTTTAACACATCCTAATATCCCTTCCACACCCTATAAATTATCCCACAAGCCATCATCTCACTTTCCTAATCTCCAATACCCTCTTCCTATCCAAGTACCTCGTATATCTTTCATCCTTTAGATTACACCAATACATTTTACTGTTTCCTGCACGTTTCCCACTAAACTTGCATCCTATATCTATCTCCCTTGGTTGCATCTTTACACCTTCCCCGAATGCTCTCGTCTCATGCCATCTTTACCTTATTATATAACCTCAGTAAGTGCTCGTTACTTTACCTACCCAATTCGGCGTTTCCCTTTTACATACCCAACTACCCTTACTTCCTTAACCTGAACATACCCTAATACTTAACCCTACCTTTAAATACCCCCCAAAAAATACTTCCCCCTTTATACTTACTCCAATTACCAAGATTTCCCTCGACTTAGCACATCTTACGCCTCTAGATGCCTTCAGCCCCACCCTTTACCACCTGTACGTATTTCAATCCCATCACATCTCCTCTTTACCCAGCGCCCCTACCCCTCATTGCTTACCCCAATACATCTTCCCACTCCCATGTGATTAACCCTCCCCCCTCCATTTTTCAACAGCTGCCAACGTTGCTATACTCACGTCCGCCGACGATGTGCCTAAGCCAAAACCTATAAATACAGAGGAAATAAGTGTCACGTGACACGGTCACCTCCCTCCCCTACCCTCATTGCAAGGAGGAAGCGGTGGAGAAATAATTGCAAATGGATTTACAAAAATTATAACCATGATTATGTATACAGGTATCGTCAAATGTTTAAAGATCTTACAGAAGAGAGACTGTGATGCTGAAGGAACGGTTAATATTAACATTAGAATAATGTACTAGGTAAATCACATATAATAATAATAATAATAATAATAATAATAATAATAATAATAATAATAATAATAATAATAATAATAATAATAATAATAATAATAATAATAATAATAATAATAATAAATTCCTTTATCGTAATTATTATAGTTTATTTCAATTTCAGATTCAACTTAGCCAGTTTTATTTATTTTTTTCAATTATCATCAAAATTATATTTACAAAAAAGAACGAAGAATGTAGTATATTGTGCAGATCAAATGAAAAGCAGAAAACAAGATAAGAAGAAGAAGAAGAAGAAGAAGAAGAAGAAGAAGAAGAAGAAGAAGAAGAAGAAGAAGAAGAAGAAGAAGAAGAAGAAGAAGAAGAAGAAGAAAAAGAAGAAGAAGAAGAAAAAGAAGAAGAAGAAGAAGAGGAGGAGGCGGAGGAGAAGAAGACGAAGACGAGACGAAGAAGAAGAAGAAGAAGAAGAAGAAGAAGAAGAAGAAGAAGAAGAAGAAGAAGAAGAAGAAGAAGAAGAAGAAGAAGAAGAAGAAGAAGATACAAAATTAGGTGCCACTTCCGCTTGTTATCTAAGTGTCAAGAATCTACTTCCTAACCTAAACTAACCTAACCTAGTAGATATTATGTCCTTGTAGATAACAAGCGGAAGTAGCACCAAAATTATCCTAAAATTTCATAACGCTGTTAAATTGCAACAGTACTCAAAGATTAACTATACCTCAGGCAACATCAGGGTACTAGAGAGCTACTGGTGAAATCAAGGCCGCTTTCACACCAAAGTAGCACGTCTCATGGTACGTGACACGCCAGATGAAAAGGAACATCTGGAAATATATGAAACCTTTTCACACAAAAGTGGCTTGACACGTCCCATGTCCCTCGTGGCACATGGGACATGTCATGCCACTTCTGTGTAAAAGGTTTCATATATTTCCGGATGTTCGTTTTTAACTGGGGTGCCACGTAGCATGCGACGTGCCACTTTGGTGTGCAAGCGGCCTTAAATTGTTGACGACTTTAGACCGCAAATACAATTTAAGCTGGACACGCGCTTAGTTTCTCCTCATGTGCATGACACTTGGCAGGCATTTATAAGCTATGATTGATGCAATACTTATTTAAGGCATTATTCTTACATAATATATGTAGTGTACATACGAAAGTTAGAGTACGGGTGAATTTTCTCTCTCTCTCTCTCTCTCCTCTCTCTCTCTCTCTCTCTCTCCTCTCTCTCTCTCTCTCTCTCTCCTCCCCAATTCTTTTATCTCTTTATATATATATATATATATATATATATATATATATATATATATATATATATATATATATATATATATATATATATATATATATATATATATATATATATAATTGTTTATTTCTTTACCGTTCTAAAAGTAGAAGTCGAACCCCAACATTCGTAAGGGTTTGTGTTCATTCTAATCCTGTCCTGATCACTAT
>JAXCGZ010008684.1:10000-25000 GCA_037179515.1 Halocaridina rubra
AAAGGGACTGTATTTGTTTGATCTTTACTGCATTAAAATAAGCATAAAAGGCATGATGTGAGGTTTTTAAGAAAATATTATATATTTTCAGTCTCTATGTAGTATCCTCTCTTCTAGTCTCTCACATTATGTTTGATTATTCTGTGATATATTTTCTATTCCATACAGTGTTAAGATTGTATATTAATATAATTGTATAATTTACAGATTTGTGATGTCTACTACAATATTTTTTCTCAAATGTACATTCACTTGTGAAAAGCCTTGATTTCACAACAATGTAAAGATTACTGAATTATTTCTAAGAAATAACGCGCTTAAAAAATTTATTAATTATATTTATATAAAAGATTAAATAGTGATGATTGAATATATGTGATTGCCTACAATGAAAATGTGTATCTCTAATGTCAACTTCCCTTCTACACCTTATTAGAACAGATTTATAATAAATATACAAAAAAACAAAGGGTCCAATGAAAAAGAACTGGACACATACCAAGAGAAAGTAGTCAAAATATATTAAGACCCATTTTCTCATATGGTATTATTTTAAATGAAGCATTTCCTTGTTTATTAACTGAATGCAGATATAAAACACAGTGCAATATGATGCAATTTCAGGTGTAAAAAACTTACAGAGAAAGTTCGTGGGTGTGAATTAATATATATAAGCATCAGTATCAATACTGCAATAAATATCAAAGTGCAAAAATTAGAGTACACAACACAATATGAAAACCAGTCTAGAGGTAGAGAGAGATATTGACAACAAAGAAAGCTTACTTACCAAAGATGGTGAGATTTGCAGCCGATACAGCCTTGCCAACATTGTTTTCAGCTACGATGGAAATTCTTCCAGCCTGAAGCTTAGTCGTTGTGGGCAGCTGAAGCGTGTGACATCCTCCTCGGCTACCCATAACATACTGGACGTGCCCACGGAAGTATTCTTGCCCAGTGATAGGACTGTCATTTAAAGTCCAGTGTATCTGCAATTAGTAATATGACAAAAAACTTTAATTTCTGAGTTCTCTTTAGCATAAAATCTTTAGAATATGCATACGTAACTTTTTCAAACATGCACATTAATATAATAGTAAATGTCAGTATATAGTGTGTGATACCGAGAATTAAATATAAAATGTAAGTATTTGAGCATTCACGTCATACAGGGCTAGATAAAATTCCATACGATGAGTTATATTTTAGCTTCTCAGTATCATTTGCTTTTTTTTATAATTTTGTAATATCTCTTTCCAAGAATTTCTTTTTCAATTGACTACTCCAAAAAGATCCATTATGTATACTGTCCAAATACAGTACGCAAATATAGAAGCGCCAAAATTCCAGCAAGCAAGAACAAATAAAGTAAGCAGCCTATTAACTCATTAAATAAAGGATATATATATATATATAACATGTCCTCTTTTAGTCAATAAATTCCAAAAGACTGATGGTAAATTACTTTCCAAGTCCTGAATATATTTCTCAGGATTCTTTCCATTTCTTGTAAAATTTTCAATATTCATTCTATCTTCATAAGCAATAAATGTCTATGATTACTGCATATTAAGGTCTCTTGAGAGGATTTTTGTCTATTTAAAAGTAAATAATAGATATGTTTCACTTTAAAATGTTTATTTGCATATCTGTTTATGTACTACTTTTTATTCTCTATTAAAATTTATATACCAGCTATATAATCCTTAGTTTGTGGCCATTTATCCTCAAATTAGTATTAAATATTTGCTTGGGAAAATAATGATAATTTACTGTATTCATAATTACTGATTCTAGCTCCTGGACCCAATATTTTGTACTACAATTTTGATATAGATAAACATATCACATGTCTATCAAGGAATAACTAAATTTTAACATTAACTTCACTTATGCCCACTATTACCTTGCGAAATAGTGCAATTCTGTGACATATGAGGAAACATATTTAAATAGTTGGCAAAAACTTATAGTGTTGATTTTCAAATACTGCTATATACAGCATATACACTAAGAACCTGCTGTGTAGATAGTAAGTGATCTACACAGTAGAAGTCTCATGGTAACATAGAATAATGAAATAGCACCCAGCTTCAATCAATGCTGGTGTCATCGTATTTGCAATGGCTTCATTTTGTAAAGAGTCAATATCATCCTTACTGCAAAGAATAGTAGCTTCACTGGTTACATCTTGAATGCCTACTACTAGAGTTCTATCATAATCTTGATCAAAAATGAGGGGATCTGTAAGATCAATAATATTTGCTTGTGAAAATGGAAATATAAATGCTCTTAATAGGATATGTCCTGCTGAAAGAAAAGGCTTAAGTTTCTCAGCAATTACTTTCATTAGGTCAAGCCGAGAAATTCTCTCAGCTATTGTAACCATAAGCTGAATAGCTTTGTTAGCCGAAGGACCCGAGCTTGTTCCTAATACCCCATCTGCATATTGCATTTCGCACTGTATTATACGCTTGGATTCATCTGATATTTCTTCAGCATTTTCAGCACGTGTATTCACTTGGCTAGATCCAGGAGTTGATAATGCTTCAACTGTCATTTGGTTAGACAGTTTAGAAGGGGATCGTAAAATCTTTGTTATCTCACGAAGTTGTGCAAGTCTTGCAGCCCTTCTTGCTTTTCTTTCTTCTTCTTTGGTCTGAAGAGAAGAATTATCATTATCATTAGAACTAATACACTGCTGCCCTGATGTCTGATGAAAATCTGGCTCTCCATCTCCATTGGAGTTACTACCTGCTTGCCCCAACACATTAATTTCTTGTGGATTTCCATTTATGTCAATAGTCTCAGAATTTTCATTTGAATTACTGTTTTCTTTCTGGTGGCCACTGTGAACTAGTTTATTATCAAATTCATTAGAATTTTCATCAGGAGTGGAATTTCCAATTGTGTGAATCAGGCGGCTTGGTATGGTAAGAGAATCCTGGTGCAGGGATGCTATACCTTCTTCATAATCTGAAGTGCAGCCTTCCTCTGATATTACAGATAGAGCACTAGAGCACCTCAAAGAGAGACAGTCATTTTCTGAAACTGGACACAAAAATTGGTCAATACCTACTTCACATCCTCTCCACATATTTTCTCTGAAAGTTTTTGAGACTAGGTGATGCCTGTAGGCGCAGGTGTCCTTTTGTTTGATATATGATTTCAGAGGATTACCACAGGCACTACTTAGGCCTGTAGAGATATCTTCATTATGTATTAAATAAAAAATATCAGGTCCTGAATCGGAGTCAGATTCACTTGAACATTCAGACAGAGGACTTAGCTCTTTGCTTATATGCCTAGTAGTTTCTGTCGCTATATTTAGCATTTTGGAGTTGGCTAACTGCAACTTTGTTAGATTATTTTCTTCATCATTCACAGAGACTTTAGACAAATGGTCGAAGAGCATATTTTTAAAACCATCATCTGTCTTTGAGGTTGAATCAGGAGAGGAATTTAGCAGAGAAGTATCACAAAAACTGCTTCTTTTTGATGATTCAGCAGAGGATATGACTGACCTGCTTTGTTTAGAAGCAGGTGAGTTGGAGCCTCCAGTTTCTGAACTTGGAGTAAAGTTACCTGAATAATAGCCAGAATCTAACTCACTCTCGGAGCCATTATTGCATATTTTTTTGTTATAATTATCCTCCTTTTGTGCTGTGCTGTTATCTGGTTCTATATCTGGAGGAGGAAGACTATCTTTTATAAGATTCCATAGATCTGCAAGTTTAACAGGCTGGACGTCTTGACCTAAACCAGTGGTTATAAATTTTGAATTGCTTTTCCTGATACTTGCTGCAAGTGAAGTGCGACTAATATCACTACCTTCTTCATTGTCAGATTCATTTCCCAGATTAACTAAAGATTCTTTATCCGATTCGTAATCATCAACAATTAAAGTAGCATAATGGCTAGAGTCCATAACTTGAATATTCTCAAATTTCTGAAACTGATCAAAATTTTTTGCTTGTTCAAAGTTATTTACAGGACCGTATACCACAATATTCTGCATCATAAACTGTGAGTATGAATCAGCGTCTAATACTTCCATGTTTTTAAATTTGGATAACTGACTGAATTCCTCCTTGGTACCAATATCAGAGCAAAGAGTACTGTCTTTTACCATGTCAGATGTTTCATTAAGCACATTGTTATTTTCCTCTTCAGGATTTAGTAAATTTATTCTGCAAATCTTAGACACCAGGTCAGTAAATTCTTTTTTCCCTAAAATATTAATGTCTTCACAAAAGTTATCTTCTTCTTTCTCAGGATGCTCATCCAATTTATAAATATTACTTGTAACATCCAATTTCTGAGCCATTATTGGAGATTGATATTGTTCTTCAACAGCTCTGCTACCAAGATAATATGCATCAGCTCCATTCTGAATGCAAGCACTAATACTCTCCTCATGTTCTAATGTTATTTCCTTATCAGTAGATTCATAACTCACCATAGGTATAGGTTGCCCCGTAACCTCAGCCTCAAACTTGACACCATTCCCAGATATCACAGACGCATCAATTAAGGGTGTGATAAACACTGGAGGTTCTTGAGGTCCAGCAGGTACAGGAGTGGGTAGTCGAGGTTCAATACTCAGATAAGCAACACATTTGGCAGTTCCAGCACAGTTTGAAGCAACAATTTCATACTGTCCTGTATGGTCCAATGTTGCAGCATATAAATGAGCACTCACGTGACCATTAACATCCTCATGGATCTGAAAAAAACATTAATCAATCCGAAATATATGAAAAAGGCAACTCAAAAAGTACAAGTCGTACTACTGTAAGATACTTAGACTCAAAAATGTAAAAGCTAATAACAACTTCAAAACAAAATATCAGAGCACATGACAAAGATTTCACAATGAAAATGAAACCAGAATTAATCAAAAAATATTTAAGAAATTACGGATTACCTGTAATTCATTATCAGGAATAAGAGGCAAGCCTTCTCTAAACCAGGCAATGGTAGGTGCTGGCTGACCAGTGACAGTGGCACTAAGAGTAACTGCTTGACCCTCTGTAACATGGCTATCTGTCATCAACTGTGAAAACCGAGGTGCTACAGATGGAGTTTCTGCTGGTGGAGGGGTTAGTTCAGGTTCAGCTGCAATGAAGCAAATTGTTATAAGAGGGACTGAAAATACAGGTTTCTGGAATTGTGAGAAATTCTTATACACAAGATACTTGATCTCTGATTTAATGCACAAATTTTCTTATTCAACTCTTATTCACTTCACTTTCATGGCAAATACGCTTACGTTCAACATTAAGGAAGCAAGCTGTGGAAGCTTCACCCGCAGAATTCATAGCTACAACTCGATAGATTCCAGCATCCTCTAAGAAAGCTTCTTGAATGACAAGTGAGCAACGGTCTCCATGGAACAATAACTTGAAATCACTTGATTCTTTTACAGGAGTATCATCATGGTACCATATTACCTAAGAAAGGAAACCTTAACATGAATATACTGAAAAATTAATGTTGCAATCCTGATATTTGAAAACATGGCACTTAACAGTAAATATCGCAAAAGGATAAAGAAATTTTTAGTCACTTAATTATTTCAAGATTCCCTAAGTTACATTATTATCCATAGTCTACTGATAAAAGAGAAAATGACTCCCTAGATATAAGATGAGTTACAGTCTAATGAAAATGAATTGTACATAAGTTGATATAAAATGAAGTTTCTATGTTTATGTATCATTGAAATTCAAGACACAGAGTAATGAATGTACTATAATTTCTCATATTCAAGATGTCCATTAACTAGAAAAAAGTACAGTACACATATATATACATAGAAAGAATTCTAGATTCTTTAAAACTTCATGTACAACTTACCTCAGGTTCTGGTTGACCAACAATGACACAATCAAGCCTTGCAGGCTTGCCTTCTTTAATAGTAGTGTCTTTAAGTGCTAACTGAATTGTAGGTTTAACAGGTTCTATGTCCACATCTGAGGTAACTTCGGAATCACTTGTTTCAGTTGGAATACGACCCTGTAAATATGTGTCTCTATCACTTAAAAACTTAGACTAGAAAGATTACAAAGGAAGCATTTACAACAAGAACTGTTTCTATTTCATTAAAGGAAAAAGAAAGTTACAGAAAGAATCAGTACAGGTATTCACCTTGACAGATACATTTGCAGAACACTGGGCTTCTCCTGCTGAATTTTTGGCTACAACAGTATAGGTACCAGCATTTTTGGGGAAGGCTTCAGACATCACTAACGTTGCCACTCTTCCATCAAAACCGAGCTACAAATAAAACTAAGATTATTCTACATGTCACTAAAAACACATTTATATATAAATTCTACATTGAAAGATGCATCAAAAGATTAAAGTGCAGTTTAAAATACTGTTAACAAAATATGCTTACCTTGCAATCAGGTGTTTCCTTTACTAGTTTGTTATTATGAAACCAGGCAACAGTTGGTGTGGGCGTACCTAACACATGACATTCCAACTTAAATTTCTGACCAGCTCTAGCCATAACATTACTCAGTGTCATATCAAACTTAGGTCTCTCTGATAACTCAACAGCTAGAATAAAAAATAAAACATAATTTTATAAACTAATACAAGTTCTCTCACACACGTTAAGAAGGGGTTGAACATAACTACAGAGATAAACAACAAGAGTAAGATGACCATTCCATCCTGCATTGTCCTGATCTCTCTTTGCTCTTCAGTGGCAAGAAAACAAATCCAGAAGGAAAATTACCCATTCTTCATTCTTCCTCATAAAGTAAAGCACACAAGAGGGTTGTAGTCATTTTATCTCACCATAAGAATAATTTTCATATCCAAATAAGGGCTTGAAGTATGATAAACAATATTTTAAATGTGATCATTAATACTTATCATATATTACCTGAAACTGTAAGCTTGGCTTTAGTAATATCTTCTCCAAGATTATTGGTTGCTTTGCATGAATATTCAGCTTGATCCTCCAAAAATACTTCCTCAAATCTGAGAACGCAATCACCATTGTTATAGGTAATAACATAATCAGGAGATTCATCAACACATGTTTCATTCTTGGCCCACGATACAACTGGGAGAGGATGGCCCTCAACAGTGGCTTCAAGTTGGTAAGAAGAGCCTTCTTGAGCTGTGCTGTCAACTAGTTTTTTGGTGAATCTGGGTGGAGCCATTACTTCTACTACTTCAGCTTCTGAAACAGAGAAACAAGAAGATACTGATATGAAGCCTTAGCAGGTCAGTAATGTCTATATAATAACTACCAACTATAAAGATATTCTTTCCAAGATATAATGTGGAAGTTTAGATTATATAATAAAGACGTAAAACATGAGCATCCTTTAGAAAAATATAATAACAGGAACCATGAAGTAAAAAATGCTAATGCAGTAATACCTACACTTTACGAGAGTAATTCAGTTGTAAGACCTACAACTTCATTTGAAAAATTACTTGAGTGTCATAAACCACTCAGTCACGACCTAGACCTCTTATAAGCCCATAAACACAACCCCATAACATCACTAACACAATGACATTATTCGATAATTCAACACTTTCATTGTCTTTTTAACAGGTATACAGAAATCTTTATGATGTAACAACAACAGTCTCAAGATCTCCAAAAAAATGTACTGGATATAACTCACAGCACTCTTTAAATAGACATGAATCAATCATATACAGTCAATATATTTTGTAAACCAGTACTTAAAACCTCAAAACTGCTTTACTGACCTTTGACTGTAAGTGTTGCTGAAGTTTCAGCCATGCCAGCTGCATTCACAGCTTTGCAGGTGAAGAGCGCAGAGTCCTCCGTAAATGTTTCTTCTATTGTTAAAGTACATACACCCTCCTCGAAGCTTGTTTTATAATCAGGATTCGCAGTAATGCTCATGTTATCCTTGAGCCACTCGACTTCAGGCATAGGAAAACCAATGACTCTACAGAAAAAATAAGCAAGATGATATAGAAGTTCTTTGGGCATGCTAAAATGTTTTATGATATCTGCATAGAGCAAAAGTCATAAAAACAATAATTTCCAATATACAAAGCATATTTATCATGCAAATTAGAGTTATATTTTGCCTATATGTTTTGAAGTATTTTCTCTTTAACACTTTGGGATCTCACTAACATTCTAAACCTCAGCTCATTTGGTTAGCCCTTAAAAAGATAGTACTGTTATCAATCTTTCACATAACTGAACTTCTTACCGGCATTCAAAGCTAAATTTAACGCCTTCAGTGACTGTAGCACCAACGAGAGGAGTCATGAATATTGGAGCCATTGGTTGAGGCTCATCATCAATCAGTTTCACTTTCTTTGGTGGAGGAAGATCATCTTGTGTTGGAGGTTCCTCATCAGGCATTGGGACAGCCTCAGTCTGAATCTCTATTTCAACCTGTGCAATAATGAGAATTTGAGGTAAATATTTTTTATTTAATAATTCATATAAATGATATAGTCTTTGCTTAAGCTATTTCAATAAACATCAGAAGTAAAATTTTACATATTTACCCGCTCAGGCACAACAGGTTCTACAGGAATAGACATTGTTCGAGCAACTTCTTCAGCTGCTTTTCTAGCTTCTTCTGCTGCTGCTGCTGCTAATCTAGCAGCTTCTGCCTCAGCCTGAGCAGCTGCAAGAGATGCTGCTAATTCCTCTTTTTCCTGTAAAAAAAAATTACAAGCTTTATATGAAAGATATATTTTCCTATCCTCCACAGTAGTACACTTTCAATATACTAATTTTGACCCTTCAAATAGCTTTATGTCACAACAGTCATTAAAGTACCTTTTTCTGCTTTTCCCTGTGATCTTCAGCAGTATGGAGATTTTCAACCATCATACTTAAATTGCGCCTGATAATCGAGAAGCTCTCAATCATATGCGTGTGTTGAACAGATACGACCTCAATCTAAAAATGGAGGAAAAATAAACATCATGATGATAACCATATGTCAATAGCTTTACTTACACACTATGCTCAGTTGAATAATGCTCCCTAATTATAAAAGCTGGATTGGAATGATAACGTCTCAAACAATTTGGAAAGCTATATTATGCACAACAGTTTCATGATCATAAAGCAAAGGAGTTAATAAAGTTGTGTAACACTTACATAAAAGGGAAGAGAGAGTGCCAAGAGGAAACTTGAAAAATTTCTATCATGATCAATGTACTGTGTGTGGTCTTATAAATAATGAGTTCCATACATTTATTTGATAAGATACTATTTGACTACATACTTGCTTTGGTGCAGTGTCACCATACAGTTGGAATGCAAGAGATGATATTTTATTTATCCTCTCCTGCTGAACCTCCTCTCCTGGCTGAAGAAATATCTCTATGCGAGAACGCAGTTTTTCAGCTTGCTCTGGAGTCTGAATGTTAGCAGAATCTCCAGCAACAGCCACCAAAAGTTTGCTGCCTTGCTTGAACCAATCTTCTGCCTGTGACAACAAAAATAATAATGAATTCAAATGGCGCGAATACATCAATATCTTTTACGGGTAAAAGTACTGAGAGCACATTTAAAATCAATCCATAAATACAAATTTCTTACCTCCTCCACCAATTTATAGAAATCAATAGAGAGCTCAATGGATACTTGAGATTGACCAACTTGCATCTGGAAGGTGGACCATTTTTTCTCAAGTTCGGCTAATTCTTGCTGCACTTCACCAGAGTCATCCTCTGGTCCAAGCATCTTGACTGTTGTGCTTATAAAAGTCTGAATGCGTCTTTCCAGCATCTATTATGGAGAGATAGTTACTGAGTAAACAGAATATTAATAGAAATAGTTTAACTCACACATAATGCCTCCCCCCCCCCCCCAAGTCATAGAGTAGCCACGAACAAATCAAAAACTAAAAAGGCATGATAAAATATCTAACGCTCTTTCATCTATTCATACACATTTGCTTACATTCACATCCATAAATTCCATCCATAGTGAACAAGATCAATAAATTGATAAATTTCAAAATAGGGACTTAGCATTACCCAGTTCATCCTGACACATGAATGTAAATACAGTATACATTAACAAGGTCTAAGCTAGTAATTACAAAAACAATAATCATTTCCACACATAAATTACGCAGCCATATATTAAAATATTCAGACAGTCCCTTAGTAGCTAAACTAGTCCCTCATTCGTGAAAAATATTTTTTAGTTAAAATAATTATATTATTATTATCATCCATGTTACTACAGTCATTATTATTATTATTATTATTATTATTATTATTATTATTATTATTATTATTATTATTAATATTATTATTATTATTATTATTATTATTATTATTATTATTATTATTATTATTATTATTATTTGTTTTTTTATTCATGAATATTAACCTCTCTGCCATTTAAACAGGGAAAGGCATCCAACCATATTAAACTGCATGGCAACATAAAACAAAACATTCCTCCATCTCTCCAATAATGAACATCTGATCTCAGTCACACTCATCCATGCCATGTACAGTGAACAAGATGAAGCCATGGTCAATGCATTATTACAAAACTAGGCACTAAGTTTCCCTGGTTAATCTTGGCCCAAGGGCTTAATTCCACGCTGTGACAACTGACAGGTTAGGTTGCATATCACTCCGTACCAAATATTTCATTTTTTCATTTCTCAAACTCCTAGTCGTCAAGGCCTTTCCAAGACAGTATATTACACACCCTCTCCCTACCTCATCTTAGCTTACCTCTACATCAAGCTAACCTATAATTTCCCTTACCATTGCTTTCACTGTAATCTAATTTTGTATCTAAACCAGCTAAGCTGTCACTATTCTACTCTCTCCATTAAACTCTTCCTGCTCCAACACATCTATATAAGTCTATGATTACTAACTTTGTATTGTATTGTTCCACATTACAAGGTGGAGGAGTTTCAAGGGGAAATAATATTGAATGGTAAAAAAGATTGTGGTGTCAGTATTGAACTGAATTATAGCATATACTGTACTTGAATAAATACATTTTCTGTGTTGAAAACCAAAATATATTACAGACGCTCCCCAAGTTATGAACGAGTTATGTTCCGAACAGTACTGTATTGGGGTACAGTACATGTATATGCCTACCAAATATTCTTACATCATGTATGTAACATAATAAAGTTGAGTTAGAACATAATGCATATGCTTTTTTATCCTGATGACACAATAATAAAACGAAATATAAATATATTAATAAACTGTAAGAATTATAATGCTAAACTTACAGAACATTTTGTTCATAGCTCCAGATGTTTATAAGTCGAGGAGTGTCTGTAATGTGTTATTTCTATCATTTAAAGCAAATAATCATTCAAACCTTAAAAATCCATTCACACAATACAAAAGTCTTACTTCAACAGTGAATTGGAATTGCTTAAATGCAGATTGCATATTTGTTGCTGCTGCAAGAGAATCGCCATAGTGACCTCGCATGCGGGTGAGCTGTTCACTCAGGTCACGCAGCTGGTCACTGATAACCTACAAGCATGAAAGATACAGCATATCAACATCTACAATACATAAAAAGCATGTAATTTGTCAACCATATTATTTACTCACAATCATGAAAAAATCTTCAATAAATTCTTCATAGATATTAAAATCATGATAATAATAAGGTGCTATAATTAACTATTACTTATTAATCAGAAAATATTTTGCAAAAATACAACAGTATTTGTACCTGAAGATCAACATGGTACTGAGATCTTTTGAGCTGTTTCTCAAGGAGGTGTTGGTGTTGAATCCAGACATTTTCAAATACTTTTCCTCTCCTTTGCAACATGTCTTCAATTACAGCAATGTCTTGAGCACCAGCTTCTGGAGGGCACTGATAGAGGAAAATAAAAAAAAATAAAAAAAATAAAATAAATATAAAAAAAAATATATATATATATATATATATATATATATATATATATATATATATATATATATATATATATACATATATATATATATATATATATATATATATATATATATACAGCGGGTCCTCGTTTAACGTCAGCATTCCAATCCTGACAGCTGACTTAAATCAGATTGCGACGTAAGTCGGAATTCACCAAAATTCGAACCTAGGGCCCCCAACCTATGTTAAAAATAAATCACTTAAAACATTGTTCGTAATCTATGATAAAAAAAAATACTAAAAGTAATCTTAATAGTATTGCTTACCTTTAAAATTAACATTAATCTATAGAAATAAAGCGTTTATAAAACTACACTTATAAACAAAAATATCTGTACTGTATTACACTACAATAATGCTGTATAGTACAAAACTGCAGGTACTGTATTGCTTTACTTATGTGGTTTGTTTGTATAGGGAGGGAGAGACTGGTTTATTAGGAGGAAGCTGGAGAGGCAGGTGCTGAGGAGACTGAGGCAGGTGAGTCTGGAGAGGCAAAAGAGCATACTGTACAGAATATGCACTATATAAAAAAGTACTGTACTACAAGTTCTCTCTGTAAGACTGCATAATAAAACTACACTTATAAACATAAAAATATTGTACAAAACTGTGCTTATTTTTACTAATGTGGTTTGATGATCGTGACCACAGTCGCAAAGGTTAATCCGAGATTGCGGCCAATGTTCGTAGAAGATTCTCCTTTTTCAGCATGATTTACTACTTCAATTTTAATTTCCATGGTTATGGTTTTTCTTTTCTTACTGGCACTGCCATCAGAACTATCACTAACATGCTTGGGAGGCATAGTAATGTCAGTAATGAGCGAACACAATGAGAGAGCAGACGAAAGCTCTAGACACAATATGGCAGGTGAGAATAAAGTGAGATGTGCTTCTTCTCCCTCTTCTAATGCCGAGTGATGCCTGATTCTTACATTACCATCAACAAACTCTTTCAAATAAAATTGAATTTATAGCCATATGTTTGGCTTTTTTTTAAATTCAATATAATTCTTCAATATAACCAAATATATAAAAATATAAATAAATAAGGCCGTTAACTTGATAAATATGAATACAGATGTGTTTGCTAGCTATGTATTCGTGTGTATTTTGAATAAAATCGTATTTACAGCTATGTATTTGGTATCTTTTTTAAATTCAATATAATCCTTCAATATAGCCGAATATATAAAAAAAATTAATAAATAAAGCCATTAACTTGATAAATACGAATACAGTTGTGTTTGCTACCTTTGTATTCGTGTGCATTTCAAATAAAATTGTATTTACAGATTTTTTTTTTAAATTGAATATAATTCTTCAATATAGCCAAATATATAAACAAATAAATAAATAAGGCCATTAACTTGATAAATATGAATACTGTTGTGTTTGCTACCTTTGGATTTGTGAATATTTTGAATAAAATCGTGTTTACAGCTATGTGTTTGTTTTAAAAATTCAGTATAATCCTTGAATATAACCAAATATATAAACAAATAAATAAATAAAACCATTAACTTGATAAATACGAATAGTTTTGCTTCCTCCCTTTAGATTAGTGTGTACACCTTGTTCGTTTTTTCCGGGTTTTTTTTTATCAGGAAAATTGCAATAACGCCCCTAAAAACTAATAGTAAAAAAAATACGAAATTCTCGAATAATGCCCATGCAAAAAAATGTAAAAAAAAAATTTCATTTTAGTAAAAAATCGACCGCCTCAGAGGCACTTTCCCGCCATCCTCCTCTGCTTCTACCGCTTAATGCAATCGAATATTATGAAGAAAATTGAAAAAAAAGCATTAAGAACAAACAGCAACCAAATTTTCGATATAATATCGTCAGGGAAATAGCGTGCGAGGGTGCATCTGCTGATACGGAAGTAGCAAAATGTTTGCCGATAGAGGTTCGTTCTCCTGCATCCTCCTCCTCTTCTACCGATTGATGCGATTGAATATTATGAAGAAATGTGAAAAAAGCATTAAGAACAAACAGCAAACAAATTTTCGATATAATATCGTCAGGGATATAGCATGCAAGGGTGCACCTGCTGATACGGAAGTGTGACAAAACGTTTGACGATAGAGGTTCGTTCTCCCACATCCTCCTCCTTTTCTACCACTTAATGCGATCGAATATTAAGAAGAAAATTGAAAAAAGCATTAAGGACAAACAGCAAACAAATTTTCAATATAATATCGTCAGGGAAATAGCGTGCAACGGGGCATCAGCTGGTACGGAAATGTGACAAAACGTTTGCCGATAGAGGTTCGTTCTCCCGCAGCCTCCTCCTCTTCTACTGCTTAATGCTATTGAATATTATGAAGATAATGGAAAAAAGCACCAAGAACAAACAACAAACAAACTTTCAATATAATATCATCAGGAAAATAGCATGCGAGGGTGCATCAGCTGATACGGAGGTGGCAAAATGTTTTCATCCTCATTCTCACCAACACCATCAGTGTTGCCAGAATAGATGAACGAGAGAAATGATAAATATAAGAAATATACATGTAAGTTGGTAAGATGTTTCAAGTATCTTAAAGATGAAGTACATTTTTATTTAAATTACAGTACTACCATCTTGTAATTAATATATATCCTAAAATGTAACATACAATTGAAAATAAATACATCTGCTTTATCTGGCAACACGGGCCTCCATGCATGTCCCCGCATATGCCTGTTGCCCACCGAATAATAGAGTGCATTAATTTGTTTACTGTACAGTAAATCTGTAAAACTTTTATACTGTACACTATATGCATGTTAATATAAATAACTACAGGTCTTTCTGCAATGCTATGTACTTATAAAATATGATTTACTTATCTTAAATCTTTGGCATAGTGTGTCTATTTAAGGTTGTGGAATGTATCTATGCCCTTTACCATTGTTTCCTATGGAAAATGACTCATTTTTTCATGCAATTTTCCATTTATCTGTCACTTCTGAGAACCTATCTAGGTGTTATTCTGAGAACTAGGTGTATTTTAAATAAAATCGTATTTACAGCTATGTGTTTGTTATTTCTTTGAATTCAATATAATC
>JAXCGZ010008685.1:2500-5000 GCA_037179515.1 Halocaridina rubra
CTCATACTCTCTGATCAAACCTATCCGACAGCTTTCTTTCAACACCCATTCTCGGCCTGATCTCCATATTTCTTACTCTGTCTATTCTTAAACACCTCATCACCATTACATTCAACTTGTTCTTTTCATTCTCTTTAGGACTCCAAGTCTCTGCTCCATACAATGCTGTCGGCAAATTCACACCTTCATATATCCTTCTCTTTGCATTCATTCCTAGATATCTATTTCTCCTTATACTTTTCAACCCACCTAGAAATTTACTCACTTCCTCCAACCTATAACATACCTCTGCAGCCACTTTTCCATTCCTTGATACGTGTGACCCCAGATGCTTAAACGTCTCAACTTCTTCTAGCAACTCCCCATTTACTTCTACATTCAGTCTGCTAACATTGACTCTTCTCGTGCAACTCATGACTTTACTTTTCCCAATATTCGCCATCAATTTCCTTTTTTCACACACCCAAGCCTACTCACCTACCATGGCGACATTACACAACTTGACGTAGCCCTACATTCTCTTCAAACCAATCACTCATACCATTCCCGACTATCACACATGCTCTACTAGTCATGTAAAACTCTTCACAGCATTCAACAAACTTCCACTTATTCCAATCAGTCGCAACACACTTCACAACTCCTCTCCATCAACCCTGTTGTAATCTCTCAAATTCCACAAGAGCCCAAAAATTGTTCCTGCCTTTCTCTAAGAACTTCTCAAACCCGGTCTTACCACAAGCACCTGATCTACATATCCTCTTCCTCTCCTGACCACACACTGTTCTTCCCCAATCAAACTTTCAGTACCTTTTCTTATTCTCTCGATTAACACTCTTCCATACCCCTTACCAACTACACTCAACAAACTAATTCCTCTAAAACTACCACACTCATACTTATTTCCTCTCCCTTTAACCAGTCAGCAAGGCCCTTACCTTTCCAAGAACTTATATGTACATCCTAACCATCCATTCTAATATTGCCTATCTACCTTTTGACAAGAAGTCTACATGACACCTATCTATTCCAGGTGCTTTACATGATTTAATTTCTCTCAATACCAGAGGAACCCCCTCTTTTGTTATTTCTTTATTATTCTCATTAGCCAACATGGCATTCTCCATTCACTTCCCACAGCCACAACCCCTGCCTCTCTATTATCTTCTTTTTTTTAGTAGTTCCTTGAAATACTCAGGCCATCTCTCTCTCTCACTTTTATTTCGTCTACTAGCAACTGCCCATCTTCTCTTTCACCCTCTTCTCCCTACCAGACTCGTCTATCCTTACTCTTTTCACTTCCTTCCAAAACATCTTTTAATTGCTTTTTAAAATCTCAGACAAAGTTCAATCCCATCTTACATCTACTTTTCTCTTTGCCTCAATCACCACGTGCTTCACTGATCTCCTCTTTGCACTATGCCTCTCACATTCCTCTACATTACCTATATGCAACCATACATTACATGCCTGTTTCTTTTCAGCCGCTACTACAAGCATCCCCTCATTCCACCATTCACTACCTTTCCTTTTACTTCCACCGGTTAGTCTTCCTCCACATACTGCCTCTGCACATTTCATAACTTTCTTCTTGAAATAACTCCATTCTTCTTCCACTCTCTTCTCCACTTTCTTTTTCACTACATTCCACACATTCCTCAGACCAGCTTTATACTCAAAGTCTTTCTCTTTCTTATTCAGTTCACTTACTTCTAGCAAGTTTCTTCCTCTCTCGCTTCTCATTCTTCTCTTTTCTCCCACTCTCTCTCTCTACTTTCCACTAAATAATGATCAGATATTCCACCACTAGCTCCTCTCAGTACATTTACATTCAGTACTCTTCCAGTCAACCTCTTGTTCACCACAATATAATCCATTAATGCTCTATCTACTATTCTTCCATTATTTACTCTGACCCACGCATTCTTGTGCACATCCTTCTTTTTAAATACAGTATTGGCAACATCTCATGCAATGCACATTTCTATAATTTTCTCTCCACTCTCATTCCTACCAGGTACTCCATGCTTTCCAGTTACACCACCTACTGGGTCATTCCCAACTCTAGCATTCATATCTCCCATTAACACCACATTCATATGCATTCCCAAGCCTTCCGCACATTCGTTCAATTTCATTCAAACTTTTTCTCTTTCTTATTCATTTCCTTCAATGCCTGGGCCATATGCTCTCATAAACACTCAAACTTCCTATCCAAGTCTCATTTTAGCCACTGTTATTCGAGATGATACTTCCTTCCATTCCACCAAACACCTACTCCTCTCTTCATTTATATATATATATATATATATATATATATATATATATATATATATATATATATATATATATATATATATATATATATATACATATATAAATTTCAATGAATATTAGTAGTTGTTAATTGATTAAATAAAATTTGAACGAACTAATTTTATAGAAATATTCAGTGCTTTTCTCTTTATTTCATATGAAGACGTGGGTTCTTCTTTATAAG
>JAXCGZ010008686.1:0-25937 GCA_037179515.1 Halocaridina rubra
AAGAGACACGATCATTTAACTTGTTGATTGTGATATTTGCAGCTTTCATAAGTTCACTGAGTTTATCGATAACAAGATCTCTGACTTTTATTCTCTCTCTCATCTCTTCAATGTCTCTCATTTCCTCTTGAGGAGCTAATTCACAGTTATCAACATTACTCTCTGAATCGTTTGTTAGTGACGATCTATGCTTTTCAAGAATCATATCAATGAGTTTATCTTTCGTGTGCCAGACCCTTGTGATACCTATTTCCCGACAGTGATTTTGTAATTCAGTTTTTGTATAATTATCATTGAGGAATTCCCAAGTAGGGTTTTCCAAAGACACTAGGTTTTCAATAGAAGACATTATAATATGAAAAATACAAAACACTAAGATTAAAATACTTTTGCCACTGGCAGCGCTTGTAGATGTTCTTACTGCGCATGCGCAGAATTTGAAAAAAATTAAATGTGAGCCCTTTACGGGAAAATTTGATTATCTTAACTTAAAATAAAACTAAGTTCATAAATTCAAAAACTTAAGAGACACATTTTCATTGTTCTAAAACACTTCACAGGGTCACAGAGGTACATAAAATACACAAAGGCAGTTTAGAAAACACGAAAAACCATGAAAATATCAGGAACGTAAACAAACATGCTTACCCATGCGAGAGAGAGAGAGAGAGAGAGAGAGAGAGAGAGAGAGAGAGAGAGAGAGAGAGAGAGAGAGAGAGAGAGAGAGAGAGAGAGAGAGAGAGAGTCAAAGTCAAAGTCAAAGTCAAAAACTTTATTCCATCAAAAATGGCTATTACATGATAATTAATCTAATTACAAATTACAATGTAAAATGTCAAAATAAAACAAATGAAATTTGCAAAGCACAAAATCAAAATATTTACACATTAAAATAAGCATACGTACACTTCGTCTACCCAATGGGAGGATAATAATGAGACTAAAATCACTTATTAAGTAGGTGATTTAAAAGATGAGATTTAAGTGAGGGTAATGTTTGGCAGCTTCTTAAGTTTGCGGGTAAAGAGTTCCAAAGTCTCGGGCCCATTACATTTAAGGCTCTTGCCCCAATATCAGTGGAAGTTCTGGGCACGTAAAAAGAATTCTGATATCTGGTGTTGACGTTATTGATACGCACTTGATTAACTGTTGGCAATGAGAAGAGCCATTCCGGTAATATTCCATGATTTATTTTAAAAACTAAAAGACAGATATTATATATGAACTTCATGTCCATCCTTAGCCAACCCAATCTCTCAAAGAGGGGAGTCACGTGATCATATTTATGCACCCCCCCTATGGCAACTCTTGCAGCAAAATTCTGGAGCCTTTTCACTCGTAACATCTGGGTCTTAGTCGTGGAACCCCAAACACTCAGACAGTAGTTGAGAATACTTAAAATCAATGTTTGTACTACAATTACCCTACAATCAGGCTCGAATCTTTCATAGACTCTGTTCAAGTAAATAAGGGTCCCGTTCACTTTTTTATGTAGTTCATCGATATGAAAATTAAATGTCATGGTACTGTCCATAATAACTCCTAGATTTTTAACCTTATTAGATGGGAAGAGTGAAACATTGTTGAAATTTATACTGATGTTCTCAGGAATGCGGGACAGGTATTGATTTGATCCAAAAATAACGAATTTAGTTTTATTTTCGTTCAGTAAAAGACCATTACTGTTAAAATAACTTTTGGCACAGTTTAATATATCTTCAGCCCTTTTTAAGATTTCAGGAATTCTATCAATGTCACCAGTAAGCATAATCTGGGTGTCATCAGCATACATAACAAGTAGGCAATCTCTTATAAATTGAGGTAAATCATTAACATATATTAGGAAAAGCAGAGGACCCAAAATTGAACCCTGAGGAACGCCAAAACTGATATCTAAAGAAGAAGAGAGAGTCGAGCCCATTCGAACTGATTGAATTCGATCTTTCAGATAATTTTCGAACCAAAATGAGTCAACATGAACTTTGGAAAGTTTTCTCATTAGAATTTGATGGTGTACACTGTCAAATGCTTTAGACAAATCTAACAATAATAAAAGTGATATTTTCTTATTTTCAATATTGCTATAAATTTTATCAGTAATTTTAAGTAGGGCCATCTCGGTCGAAAGTTTAGGCCGAAAACCGTGTTGTTCTTCACATAATAGACAATTTGATTCAAGGAAATTTATTAACTGGGTGGCAACTACCTTCTCAAGTATTTCTGACAGAATGCTGAGAAGAGAGATTGGCCTATAATTTTCAACATTATTAGTATCTCCACTCTTAAAAACGGGGATGCTATAGGGATGCTTCCAGAGGTTAGGATAAATGCCTGTAACAATGGATGTATTAACAATGACTAATATGAAAAATACTGTAACTGGCAATGAGTCAATTAGGAAGCGAAGTTGTATCCCATCGGAACCACAAGAGTTTGTTGGTTTGAGGTTCTTTATGATAAGAATAAGTGTGACTAAATCGATTGGGTGCGGTCTAAAATTATTGAAAATATTTCTTTCAGCTGGAGGCTGGCAATTATGTGGTTGATTAATAATCAAGTCATTATTATCTTGGGACTTTTCATATGTGGACTTACCTATTTCAGCAAAATACTTATTAAAATCATTCACTCGCTTTTCCACATTATCACTGAGAAGGTCAGAATTTTCTAAGATTTCCTTATTTGCAGGAATTATTCTTTTTATAACATTCCAAGTTCCTTTGATATTTCCCCTATACGTGGAAAATTCTTCCCTGAAATGATTTTTCTTCTTTTCGGACAACATTGTTTTAGTAAGGTTTCTTTCTCTTCTATAGGCTCTTCCCATCTCGGAGTTTTGTCTATCAGATTTAAATTGCCTTAGGAGGTCATCTCTCCTTTTCATTTGCTCTTTTAACTGAGAGTCAATCCACGGGGCAGGAGGGCGTGTCATGACTTTGGTTGTAAGAGGGGCACATTCATTTAAACATCTCGTAAAAACATCAGTAGAAGTAGAAACTTGATAATTTACACAATCTGTAGTTAGTATTGAATTTAAAAAGTTGTATTCATTAAGAAGAGTGTCGCAGAAACAATTTTGAGAATAATTCTCAAGAGATCGGAAAGTTTTAACAATTGGTGGTCTCTTTTCCTTCCTGACATTAACTGTAGCTATTAGAAGCTCGTGGTCTCCTACAGGACAAGGTAAGACATCGTGGTGAACTATAAAACTAGGTGTATTGGTAATTATAAGATCAATTAGGCTGGAGGAATTAGCGGTGATACGGGTTGCTTTATTCACAAGCTGATTTAAGTGGAGGGATTGAATTAATTTCCCCATTTTATTATTAGGAAGAAGGAGATTATCATTGAAGTCGCCTATAATAATGAGAGGTTTGCTCCTCAAACAGACCGACCGAAATACCTCGGAGATGTAATCAAAGGTGTCGTTGAGTGCATGAGGGTGTCTATATACACATCCCAGGATGAATGAAGGGAATTTCCTACTCTGAACAGTCAACCAAATGTCTTCGAGATGAGGAGGTCGCTCGACTTCAGGGGTCTTTAATAGGGAGACCGTTAGATGATTTCTTACATACACCCCCACACCCCCACCCCTACCGCCATCAAATCGATAAAAAGAATACTCAGGTATAGCAACAAAACCAGACTGCATATTAGATTGGAGCCAAGTTTCACAAACACACATTATATCCACGTTATTTTCTCTGATCATTAGTGCAATATTGTCGAAATTACCCAAAAGTGATTGTGCATTGATGTGTTGTATGTTTATGAAATGTTTCAATAAGCCTGTATTACAATGTGATTGCTATATATTTAAGGGACATAATCTTGTTTTATGGCCATGTTCACGGCAGTGACCACATTTAAGTCTATAGTTAAACCAACAGTGGGAAAGATCATGGTTTATTTCCCCACAGTTTGAACAGGGCTGTCGACGACTGCAGAGCTGCTGCAATTTCTCCCTCTCCCGGGGACGCTGGGGGTAGCGCCGTGGTTGGTCGAGATCGTAAAGACTGTGATTCATCCTCGAGTCTCGTCTCCATCCTCGAATACCAGGTGGGATTTGACGATTCTGATGACGAAAATCCCGGGTATGACGTCCATCCGAATGCTGTTGAGGATCCCTTCTAGAATGCTGATCGTTGCTACTTTCTTGAGAGACGTTTCTGATTTCATTATTATTTCTTATTGAGGGGAGCTGGCGATGCCGGTCGTAGTTTCTGTTCCTGTATGTGTTATTTTGACTGTCGTTATTGGCCGTGACCGGTCGTTGTTGCCGCTGCAATACAGAAGCATATGTAGTAGGTATGGTTTGGTATATGATTTCTTCCCAGTTGTTGCTTAGTTTGAAGAATGGGCATTGCTTAGCAATTATGTTCAATAACCTGATGACGCCAAATCTGTTGAGAGCATCCCCCTTATCATTTACATCATAACACATCCGATCAACGTCGCCGGTACCAAGCCTGAACTGCAGATTAGTCTTGATAACTGAAACCCCATTGGTCTCACTCCAAGTTGCTAGTTGATTATTGAAATAGTTGATCTTTTCATCGAACTCTTCGACTCTAAGGACAGGTGCTACTTCACATATGTGTATGCTCATCTCCTCGTTCACCTCCTTGAGATCGGTTATGAGAGAACCCAATCTATCAAGGATATCCACAGGCTGAGACCCATTAAGGATGTCTTGAATACCGCAGTATAAGATGCAATATTTAGGAGCCCATCGAAGTTTCTCTGAGACCCAACAATTTATGAGATCTATATTAGCTCCTTCTATAGTTTGAACGGAGCATTGTTGGTTCAAGTCTGACATATGGACAGGGGAGAGGTTTGTGTCACCCAGAAGCAGGCTTCCCTCAGGTAGGGGCCGGGTAGGGGTTACACCCTGCGGTTCCGGTGTCGTCTGCTGTGAGTTGTATGTTCCCTGAAGTAACCCGACTTGTTCTTCCAGTGAAGAGATACGATCATTTAACTTGTTGACTGTGATTGTGAGTTTATCGATAACAAGATCTCTGACTTTTATTCTCTCTCTCATTTCTTCAATGTCTCTCATTTCCTCTTGAGGAGCTAATTCACAGTTATCAACATTACTCTCTGAATCGTTTGTTAGTGACGATCTATGCTTTTCAAGAATCATATCAATGAGTTTATCTTTCGTGTGCCAGACCCTTGTGATACCTATTTCCCGACAGTGCTTTTGTAATTCAATTTTTGTATAATTATCATTGAGGAATTCCCAAGTAGGGTTTTCCAAAGACACTAGGTTTTCAATAGAAGACATTATAATATGAAAAATACAAAACACTAAGATTAAAATACTTTTGCCACTGGCAGCGCTTGTAGATGTTCTTACTGCGCATGCGCAGAATTTGAAAAAAATTAAATGTGAGCCCTTTACGGGAAAATTTGATTATCTTAACTTAAAATAAAACTAAGTTCATAAATTCAAAAACTTAAGAGACACATTTTAATTGTTCTAAAACACTTCACAGGGTCACAGAGGTACATAAAATACACAAAATAATAATACACATAATAATAATAATAATAATAATAATAATAATAATAATAATCTCCACAATCATCATCAAAGGAAAAGTATTGTTGCCAATAATAATAATAATAATAATAATAATAATAATAAGATCTAAGGAGAATTTTTGGAATAGACATCATGAAAGTAATGCAGAGGTATATTAAAACCCAGCAGAGAGCTGGATATTCATTACACATCTTTTATAATCCCTTCACATTTGACAGGTCATTACACTCTCCATCTCTGTTTCTCTTTACAGCCTGATAAAGGCTGTTTTATTTTATCATTTTTGGCCCGTCCTGGTGTCAAAAAAAAAAAAAAATTTCACGTGTTCCTACTTCGTGGAAATTCACCTATCGCGGCCGATCCTGGAACCAAACCACCGCGATAAACGAGGGATTACTGTATATATATATATATATATATATATATATATATATATATATATATATATATATATATATATATATATATATATATATATATACCGTATATTTCGGTGTATAAGTCGGCCTACAGATAAGTCGACCCAAAAATGAGAGTAATTTTTTATGATTTTTGCTAATATCTGAGGTATAGGTCGACCTCTAAAATACAGAACTCGCCTACCGTAAATTATCGGCTAGCCTAAGCAGCAGTGTAAAAGTTGAAATACGAAACTCGCCTAAGTTATAGGCTAGCCTAAGCAGCAGTGTAAAAGTTACCAAATATAAAACACCGGGCATTAATTAAAGACTACCGGTATGTTATTACAAACATTGTTCTACTTACAATATGAAATAATATATAAGGTAGTATTAATATAAATCTCTATAAAAATGACGAAATAGATTCAATTTTCCGCACGATCGTAACGTAAACAAAAGCGTGTTCATATGGGTGAATTATTCGAAACGTTCCAAGCAGCTGACAAGCTCATTATAGCAACTAACAGCCCCCGCCTTCTTCTTCCTCTTCTAAGCACAACTACCGTACTACCTCATCAAACAGCTTCTGTTGGTAGTTTGCATACTCATATACTTTCACTTCGTTTTCTCTCTAATTCAGTCTGGTCCTAACTCTCCTACTAACCAGAGAAAATTCTTTAAATATTTTTTACACTTAAGCTACCCATGGAGCCGCCAACAAAACGCAGAAAATACGAAGCCAGTTTTAAACTAAAAGTCATCGAAGTTGCTAAGGCATCAAACAACTGTGCTGCAGCGAGAACTTTTGATGTGGATGAGAAGTTAGTAAGAGACTGGAGAAAGAATGAAGATAAGTTGAGAAACATGCCGAAACAGAAATGCGCGATGAGACGAGGAAACGTTCTTAGGCCAGAGTTGGAGGATCATGTTGCAAAGTGGGTACTTGAACTAAGACAGGATGGATTCATAGTAACACAAAATAAAATAAGATCACATGCATTAAAATGGGCAAAAGCCAACAAAGACCAAAGAGAAACATGCCGAAACAGAAATGCGCGATGAGACGAGGAAACGTTCTTAGGCCAGAGTTGGAGGATCATGTTGCAAAGTGGGTACTTGAACTAAGACAGGATGGATTCATAGTAACACAAAATAAAATAAGATCACATGCATTAAAATGGGCAAAAGCCAACAAAGACCAAAGAGAAACATGCCGAAACAGAAATGCGCGATGAGACGAGGAAATGTTCTTAGGCCAGAGTTGGAGGATCATGTTGCAAAGTGGGTACTTGAACTAAGACAGGATGGATTCATAGTAACACAAAATAAAATAAGATCACATGCATTAAAATGGGCAAAAGCCAACAAAGACCAAAGAAAGGACTTTAAAGCAACAGTTGGGTGGTGTAGTCGTTTCATGAATAGAAAGAACCTTGTGATACGCCAGAAAACGAAAATCGCTCAAAAGCTACCAAGAGACCTTGAACATAAAGTTACCAGTTTTCATCGATTTGTTATTGGGATGAGGCAAAAACATCAATATCTTCTGTCATGTATCGGAAACATGGATGAGACCCCATTAAACTTTGATATGATGGGTGACAGAACTGTTGATACAAAAGGCACAAAAACCGTGCACGTTAGAGATACAGGTCATGAAAAGACAAGGTTTACGGTCGTTTTATCTTGCATGGCTGACGGAACGAAACTGAAGCCCATGATAATTTTTAAGCGAAAAACTAAGCCTGAAATAAATTTTCCATTAGTAGCTACATGTATTTACGTCGATAGTTACCGCACCGAGGCTGTCGTCGGTATTAGCCTAAGGTTAGGCCTGATTTCCTGCACCAATATGTCACAAGATTTCAAGGTTTGCTTTTTGTGATTGTTATATAAGTCGACCCTCAATTTTGGGCTGATTTTTGGGGGCTAAAACATCGACTGATACACTTATATACAGTAAAGTCGTTTCTAGTGTCCTTGACTCTTTGTTTCAGACTTATAAGAGCTACTAACCCTCCTACAACCCCAGGAGATCCTCTGCTACCCCTCCCTGATCACTGGATGGGGGGTTAGGGACAGAGATGGTTTAATTATGATGTTTTACCTTTCACAGAATATAGAGAAAAAAGTTTCTATTTAACTTCCCAAAGAATTGCTATCTATTCATATGTGTACTAATTTAGTTACATAGTTAATCTCTCTTCTGGTAGCACACATCCAAACTTAAAATTTGGCTTTGGTAATTAGAGAAGAAAAATACAAAACAAAAGCCTACATGAATGAAAACTCGAATATGCAACTGACGAGATAAACACTTGATGCCTTGATCACCTGTTTTTGCCATATTTTCTTCTTAACTGCTAAGCCGGTCATTTCAGAAGAGAAAGATTAGTCAATTTTTAACCAAGATATGCTATCACAAGATCAGAATTTAAATCTTGCTCAATTTAAACAAATAAATTGACAGAGAACAGAGCAAAAAGAAAAATGAAAACAACTGTGCTACTTGGCAAGTTAACACTGTTGACAGGTGTGTTTTTTGTATTTATTTATTTATTTATTTCCTATAACAAATTGACTATCAAGTTAATCTACATGGGAAGGATATTGATTTTGACAAGACATAGAACTACATGATCAGGTAATAAGGCAGTAAGAGCTCTCCCCATTTTACAAAAAAAATTAGGTAAAGTGATGGCTTCGCCCGTGGCTACTCTTCTAAACTTCCTTCAAGACAGGGCAGGACAGCTTCTTCTTTTTTCCCTCTCAAAACATTCCTCAGAGAATTTAATTCCCTTTAATATTTTAGGACAGTCTATCTTACTAAAAAAAAATTTTTTACTCACAGTACTCTGCAGAATCTCTATTCAAGCAAAATTGTTTAAGTTTTATACTTTAGATCCGGTTCACTCAAAAAACACAAGGAAAATGTCGGGATATACGGCTTGCGTCTGTTCTAATGCCCACGGTGTATGTGTGCGTACAGTTAACCTAAGAGTTAACTGTCCGAAAAGTAAGTGGAGAACAGTTCAATATAAGGAGATAACAATTCACTCATATTATATCAAGACATAATAGTATATAAACTTCTCATGATTTTAAAATATGTAATACATTGATATAATGATGCACTACAAAATAGGTTTCAAATTTCTTAAGGAAAACACAACAAAATACAAAGAACTTTATAACATAAAGGTATAACATCACTTTTGTCTCTTTGAGGCTCAAATAAAAAGACAATACTAAGCCTAAAAAAAACAATATTTACTGCAAAGAAAAATTTTTAAAATCATCATACAAAGCATTAAACAACAAATAACTACACTTACCTGGTAGTGAGGTCATCAAGTTGCAGGGGCATAACTTTTGGCAATTTTGGTAGCATATTAGCACTCTATTTAGAGCCAACAGGCATCAAATGTCTGAAACAAGATACCTCATAACTACATTTTCCATTGCTGTAGCTTCATACGAAAAGTAACACAGGATTCAATGATAACTTTGACATCATTTATCCTTAAGCTGCCCTTTCATACCATATGAAACTTTCCCTTTTTAGCAGAGACAGTTTCATTAATACAACTGAGATTCTTTTCCATAAATGATGGTAAGCAAAGGTATTTTTGAATAAATTCACAGATTCAAACCATATAATAATAAAAATTAAATATAAATGAAAATTATTAAGATTATTTATACTGTGTGTATATATACACCTTGCTCCTTTTATACGCGATTTTTTTATACACGAAATTGCAATATTGCCCCTAAAAAATAATAGTAAAAATATTCTAATTTTGCGAATAACGCCCCCCAAAAAATAAAAAAAAATTTACACTTCTTTCACAAGTACAAAGAGGATTACGATAAGAAAAGATCATCATCATCATTATATATATATATATATATATATATATATATATATATATATATATATATATATATATATATATATATATATATATATGAATATACTGTATATATATATTTGTTATTATTTTTTATTTTTTTTGCATTTATTATCCTACTAGGAATCCTGTTATATGCATCAGCTAGTCTATGGTATTACCAAGCCAATTTTCACCAATTTCCCTTCTGAACCTACATTTATCAAACTTAAATCCATTACCCATTACAAGTTCTGGTTTGATCATGAATTTTTAAAACTTTATTAATATCACCCTTGTTAATCCCTTTAAACCATTTATACACCTCAATCATATCCCCCATAACTCTGCACCTCTCTAGAGAATGTAAATTAAGTTTTTTTAATCTATCATATGGTAGATTTAGGCATTGCATAATTAATTTTGTTTCTTTGTTTTTTAGTCTTGCTTTGGTTATTTATATTTTTTATTTTATCTTTGTTTACATTTGCAGATAGAGGTTCGTTCTCCTGCATTCTCCTCCTCTTCTACCGCATAAGTTACTTGCTCACGGCCACCATGCATGTCCCAGTGTACTGTATGACTGTTGCCCACTGCATAATAGAGAGACAGTACAGTAATGTATTTTAATTTCTAGCTGTAAAGTGAATATGAATATATTTTGTATATTCTTAAAAATAGATACAGGGCTTTCTGCTTTGCTATGTAGTAAAAAATATGTTTTTTTTACAGGGCTTTCCGCTTTGCTATGTAGTAATAAAATAGGTTTTTTACTTATCTTATATCTTTGGCATGGTGTGTCTATGTAAGGTTAGGAACGTATCTATGCCCTTTATCATTGTTTCCTATGGAAAATGACTCGTTTTTTCACACGATTTTCCATTTACCCGACACTTCTGAGAACCTATAGACATCGGTTTTACGTCACGAACTCCCTTTTCTACTAAGGGCTAGGACGGTTGCCTTCTTGCGAAGGACTTGTTTAGGCAGATGTAATCGTTACCCTGAGTGCATGCCTTTGCTAACCTCAGTCCGTGACAGGGCGCGAACCTTCAACCAGCCGCCTCAGAGTCGCGGACGCTACCATTTTGCCACGGAGACTACTCCTTCTGAGAACCTATCTAGGCGTTATTCTTAGAACTAGGTGTGTGTATATATATATATATATATATATATATATATATATATATATATATATATATATATATATATATATATATATATATATATATATATATATATATATATATATATATATATATATATATATATATATATATATATATACTCCTTGTTCCTTTTTACGTGTTTTTTTATCCGTGAAATTGCAATAACACCCCCAAAAATTAATAGTAAAAGAAATTGAATTTTGCGAATAACGCCCGCCAAAAAACCTTAGAATTTTTTTTTTCTATTTTAGTAAATAAGCGACTGCGGACGCTTTTCCCGCCATGCTGCCATCAGTGTGCCATTACCCAGTATAGTATGTGGATATATTTAGTGTTCTGTGTTTGTGTTACATTTGTATTTTCAGTTCTTATATATTTTAATGATTATATATTGTACTATCATGGCCAGTAAAAGCCTAGGAAAAGACTGTGTAAGTGTTTCTACTCCCAAAAGAGACAGAAAAGCAATAATTCTAGAAATAAAATTGCAAGATTTGGGCCGTTATGAGAGTGGTGAGAATTAGGTCCCCATTAATTCGGCGATGCATTTCAGTGAATGTTACGGTATGTGTTTTCAGTTCTTTTAAATTTTAAAGATTATATATTATACTATCATGGCCACTAAACGCCCAGGAAAAGACTGTATAAGTGCTTCCACTCCCATATGAGGCAGAAAGGCAAAATTCTTGAAATAAAATTGCAAGGGTTGAGCTGTCATGAGAGTGGTGAGAGTACGGTCGCCATTGAACATTCATTGCATCTCAGTGAATGTACGGAGGTACACACTATCCATGAAAATGAGGAAAAAATAAAAGTGCAAAAGCTGGTTTTAGTTTAACTGCTGCTAAGTCTTCATAATCTCAATCAGATATTATGGGGAAAATGGAAATAATGGTAATTAAGAAGTTTTCATATTGGCGATTGCATATTCTGGAGAAAATGGGAAAAATGGTAAGTGCACGACACTGCTTCCACGAGTACAAGCTTCGTTTACCCTAGATCTGGACAAAAAATTCCTTAAAACCATATTGAGTACCCTAAATGTAATGAAATTCATTATTATTATAATTATTATTATTATTATCATCATCATTATTATGATTATTATTATATACTCAACGTAGATATCACTCATCATTCTCTGATTACCCTAAATTAGGGTATTTTATCCACTGTGCGTGGATATATTTATAAATGTTTGTGTTTTCATTTCCATTAAGTTTTACAGATAACTGTATACCTGTACTATAATATCATGGCTATTTGCATACTGAAAAAATTTAGTTTTCTAGTCTTGCTTTTGTTAATTGTTTCTTACGTTTGGCAGATACAGGTGCATTCTCCTCTTCTAATACTGCTTATGTCATCCCATACTTGTTGGCCACCGTATAATAGAGTACAATGTGTGTTATCTTTTTATATAAAGTGAGTAGAATGTGTTTTATATATTCTTTTCTTACAGTAATTCAGGCATTGCATAATGAGAAAAATTTAGTTTCTTAGTCTTGCTTTTGTTATTTGTTCCTTATGCTTAGCACATAGGGATTCCTTCTCCTCTTCTTACACCGCTGACGTCACGTGCTAACTGCTACTATGCTTGTCCCATGCCTGTTGCTCACCGTATAATAGAGGGAGTAGAATGTGTTATCTGTTTTTTGTTTTTTTTTACAATAATTCAGGCATTGCATAATGATAATTTCTTTTTTAGTTCTTTAGTCTTGCTAATGTGCTTTACATTTAGGCTTTGCATAATTAATATTTTTTTTCCGATTTATAATCTTGCTATGGTTATTTATAATTTTTATTTTATCTTTGTTTACATTTGCAGATAAGAGATTCGTTCTCCTGCATCCTCCTCCTCTTCTACTGCTTGAGTGTACTGCATGACTGTTGCCCATCGCATAATAGAGTACAGTACAGTATGTTAATTTCTTGCTGTACAGTAAATCTGAATATCTTTTGCATACTCTTAAAAATAGATAAAGGGCTTTCTGCTTTGCTATGTGGTTATAAAATATGTTTTTACTTATCTTATATCTTTGGCATAGTGTGTCTACGTAAGGTTTGGAACGTATCTATGCCCTTTATCATTGTTTCCTATGGAATATTAATTGTTTCATGCGATTTTCCATTTACACGACACTTCTGAGAACACATCGCGTTATTCTGAGAACAAGGTGTGTATATGTATATATATATATATATATATATATATATATATATATATATATATATATATATATATATATATATACAGTGTTGCTCACTTATCGCGGTAGTTCGGTTCCGGGACCCAGCGCGAACCAGGAAATCCGCGAAGTAGGATCCGCCTATATGTACATAGATATTTTAATATATTTTTACGTTTCCACTGTATAACTGTCCCTGTACTGTTAACATACCACCCTTTACTTCATAGATAACAGCATGCAAGCGTAAATTTATAAGAAAGTGATAGGAAAACTTACCGTGAATGTGATGATGACGTGACATACATACTCATTTACAATTATTTTTTCGTTTACGTACTGTATAAACCCTCCCTGCACTGCTAAAAAAAACACCCTTAACATTATAGATAACAGCAAGCAACGTAAATTCTTATGAAAGTGATAGGAAAACTTACCGTGAATGTGATGATGACGTGACATACATACTCATTTACAATTATTTTTTCGTTTACGTACTGTATAAACCCTCCCTGCACTGTTAAAAAACACCCTTTACATTATAAATAACAGCAAGCAACGTAAATTTTTATGAAAGTGATAAGAAAACTTACCGTGAATGTGATGATGACGTGACATACATACTCATTTACAATTATTTTTTCGTTTATGTACTGTATAAACCCTCCTTGCACTGTTAAAAAAACACCCTTTACTTTATAAATAACAGCAAGCAACGTAAATTTTTATGAAAGTGATATATAAATTACGATGAATGAGGTGATGATGACGTGACACACATACTCATTTACAATTATTTTTTTGTTTACGAACTGTATAAACCCTCCCTGCACTGTTAAAAAAACACCCTTTACATTATAAATAACAGCACAATACGAATATTTTTATGAAAGTGATAGATAAAATTACGGTGAATAAGCTGATGATGACGTGACATACATTTGTACATGATAGGTAAACTTACCGTGAATGAGGTGATGATCATCATTCTCGACCCCGGAGGAAATTATTTCGCAGCCAATAAAAGCTTTACGGCTGCTGTGTGGGGGAGAAGAACATGGTAATGGGGAGTTGCTTTCGCTGTTTCTTTATTTGTTAGAAGATGGTATGGTAAGGAATCATGGCATCGTCGAGAAAATTACAGGTCACCGAACGAACCATATTTTCGTCATGTTCCTGCGAGAGTTGTTGGAGTGCTTTGTAATGTTCATACATGGCTGCCAAACGTTCGAGTGTAAGGCCAGGTTCTTCAGTTGGTTCGTGCAATTCCTCAAGTTCTTCCTCTTCTTCGCTCGCTGATTTCATCATTTCATCCAAGTCTTCATCACTCAAAGGCTGCAAGTGGCAGTCAATCAGTTCATTCACATCTTCGGGAGTCATATCTTTAAAGCCTTCTCCTCCTAGCAATGCAGCCAACTTCACAGCTTTCGCAACTGCCGACTTCTGCACCTCGACAGGAGCAAATCCCTTGTAGTCGTGGATGACTTTGGGCCACAATTTCTTCCAGATGGCATTGATTGTGGCCGACTTCATCTCTTTGATTGCTTTCTGGATATATTTTAGGCATGTGGCAATCGTGTAATTACGCCAGTAAGTCTTCAATGAGAAGTCTTTGTCCGAATCCATGGATTCAACTAGGTTCGCTAGGGCATTTCGAGTGTATAGGGCCTTGAACGCACGAATAACGCCTTGATCCATAGGCTGAATCAGTGACATCGTATTCTGTGGCAGGAACTCAACTTGAACACCATCATATTGGAGCTTGGTTGCGTGGCAACCAGCATTATCCATCAAAAGAAGGACTTTAAATTCAAGGCCTTTTTCCATAAGATAAAGTTTTACCTGAGGGATAAAGCATTGGTGAAACCAGTCCAATGTGAGGCTTTTCGTGATCCAGGCCTTGGGGTTATGCATCCAATACACTGGCAGCAGATTCTTATTCTTGTTCTTCAAAGCCCTAGGGTTCTTTGACTTGTAGATAAGCCTGGGCTTTAACATGAAGCCTGCAGCATTCCCGCACATGATGAGGGTAACGCGATCTTTGTGCACTTTAAATCCCGGGGCTTTACCTTCTTCCTTGAAGAGAAAAGTGCGAAATAGCATTCTATTCCAAAATAACCCAGTCTCATCCATGTTGAAGAATTGCTCAGGAACATATTACACTTCGGTGATAATTTTCTTGAAATCATTCTCGACGTAATTTTCTGCGGCAGCTGTATCTGAAGAGACAGCCTCGCCATAAACTGAAACGCTCTTTAGGCCATAGTGTTTTTGAAATTTGAAGAACCATCCCCTGCTAGCAACGAACGGTTGTATCCTCGATGGAGATTCGCTGGAGGGTCCTGGTTGTGGGTTGTCGATATCTTCTCTCTCCTCCTCTCCACGGTCGCCACTGTCGTCATCGGGTTCATTTGCACCGGATGTCTCGTACAGCTTCTTTGCCTTTGTTTGTATGATATTGGTGTCTAAGCTGATGTTTTTCTTTCTGCAATCAGCAATCCACAGGGCCAAAGCAGCTTCCATGCGCACTACTGCCTTATTGCGGGGTGATACGAGACTCTTTGCCGATTTATCAAAAGAAATGCTCGCTGTTTTCCTGATCTTTGCCTCGTCCTTTTTTATGTAACGCACAGTAGATTCATTGAGGCCAAAATGGCAGCTGACATACACAAACCTTTTTCCTTCATTCAACATATATAAGAGTTTCACTTTTTCTACAATGGTTAACATTTTCCTTTGCCGCTTAGGCTCACTACAAGAAGCCTTAGAAGATGAAGGATGCTTGGGAGGCATTGCAAAGGTTAAAATATGCGAGTAAAAAAATCACAAGCAAAACGAGAACGGCGCACACGAGAGTTAGACTGAGCGAGTGAGGCGGCACATTGGAAATTGGAGGGAAAAGCAAACTGCAATGAAAAAGCCAATCAGACCCCATGATACAGAAAATAATGAAAAACAATTCTGTGCTTCGTTGTCTCCCGACCTTTCAGCCAATAGCATTCCATGAACTATCTCACGTAGGTGAGAGCCTTTTCGTTTCCGAAACGTTGATAGCGGTATCGTATTTTACATGGTGAAATACTGTTAGTACTTTATGTTTTTTATTATTTTTTACTGTTTTATTATTCTTAGGCTAGGAAATACTTAGTTTTATCAATAAAATAATGAAAATTTTAATATTCACTAGGTCACGTGGGTGAGAGCCTTTTTGTTTTCCGAAACGTTGATAGCGGTATCGTATTTTACACGGTGAAAGTACTTTTAGTACTTTATGTTGTTTATATTATTTTTTACTGTTTTATTATTCTTAGGCTAGGAAATACTTGTTTTATAAATAAAATAATGAAAATTTTAATATTCACTAGGTCACGTAGGTGAGAACCTTTGCGTTTTCCGAAACACTGATACCGGTATCGTATTTTACGTGGTGCAATACTGTTTACTATTTTTTACTGTTTTATTATTCTTAGGCTAAGAAATAGGTTTTTTTTATCAATAAAATCATGAAACTACTGGAAATATAAATATATATGCTAGCTCACGTAGCTGTGACTCCAATACATTGTACGCTATCGGACACTGTTTCGCATGATGCAATACCCTGTACTGTTAGTTATACTGTACGTACGTATATCTAAATTTATGTTTTTTACTATTTTTATACTGTTTTATTATTCGTAGGCTGAGAAATAATTTTCTTTTATCAATTAAATAATGAAAAAAAAATTTTAAATAAAAAAAATGAAAATACTGAAAAAAAATTTTTTTTAATATTTTAATATTTTTGCGTATACCCATAAAATAAAAGAAAAATTTATCCAAAAAAAAACCGCGATAGAGTGAGAACGCGAACCAAGAAACGCGAATAACCGGGGTAACACTGTATATATATATATATATATATATATATATATATATATATATATATATATATATATATATATATATATATATATATATATATATATATATATATATATATATATATATATACAGTGTTCCCCCGGTTATTCGCGTTCCTTAGTTCGCGTTCTCACTGTATAGCGTTTTTTTTTTAATAAATTATTATTTTATTTTATGGGGATACACAACAATATTAAAATATTGAAAAAATAAAAATTTTCAGTATTTTAATTTTTTTATTGAAAAAATAAATTTCATTATTTAATTGATAAAAAAAAATTATTTCCCAGCCTACGAATAATAAAACAGTAAAAAATAGTAAAAAACATAAATTTAGATATACGTACGTACAGTATAACTCACAGTATTGCATCATGCGAAATAGTGTCCAATAGCGTACAATGTATTGGGGTCACAGCTATGTGAGCTAGCAGATATATTTATATTTCCAGTAGTTTCATGATTTTATTGCCAAAAAAACGTATTTCTTAGCCTAAGAATAATAAAACCGTAAAAAATAGTAAACAGTATTGCACCACGTAAAATACGATACCGGTATCAGTGTTTCAGAAAACGCAAAGGCTCTCACCTACGTGAACTAGTGAATATTAAAATTTTCATTATTTTATTGATAAACAAGTATTTCCTAGCCTAAGAATAATAAAACAGTAAAAAATAGTAAAAAATAGTAAAAAACATAAATACAGTACTAACAGTATTGCACCAAGAAAAATACGATACCGGTATCAACGTTTCGGAAAACGCAAAGGCTCTCACCTACGTGACCTAGTGAATATTAAAATTTTCAGTATTTTATTGATAAAACAAGTATTTCCTAGCCTAAGAATAATAAAACAGTAAAAAATAGTAAAAAACATAAATACAGTACTAACAGTATTGCACCAAGAAAAATACGATACCGGTATCAACGTTTCGGAAAACGCAAAGGCTCTCACCTACGTGACCTAGTGAATATTAAATTTTCATTATTTTACTGATAAAACAAGTATTTCCTAGCCTAAGAATAATAAAACAGTAAAAAATAATTAAAAACATAAAGTACTAACAGTATTGCACCATGTAAATTACGATACCGCTATCAACGTTTCGGAAAAAGAAAAGGCTCTCACCTACGTGAGATAGTTCATGGAATGCTACTGGCTGAAAGGTCGGGAGACGACGAATCACAGAATTGTTTTTCTATATGTTCTATATCATGGGGTCTGATAGGCTTTTTCATTGCAGTTTGCTTTTCCCTCCAATTTCCAATGTGCCGCCTCACTCGCTCAGTCTAACTCACGTGTGCGCCGTTCTCGTTGTGCTTATTAATATGTTTTGCTTGTAATTGTGTTTTGACGCATAATTTAACCTTTGCAATGCCTCCCAAATGTCCTTCACCTTCTAAGGCTCCTGGTAGTCACCCTAAGCGGCAAAGGAAAATGTTAACCATTGTAGAAAAAGTGAAACTCTTAGATATGTTGAAAGAAGGAAAAAGGTTTGTGGATGTCGGCCGCTATTTTGGCCTCAATGATTCTACTGTGCGCCATATCAAAAAGGACGAGGCAATGATCAGGAAAACAGCGAGCATTTCTTTTGATAAATCGGCGAAGAGGGTCGTAACACCCCTCAATAAGGCAGTAGTGCGGATGGAAGCTGCTTTGGCCCTGTGCATTGCTGATTGCAGAAAGAAAAACATCAGCTTACACACCAATATCATACAAACAAAAGCGAAGAAGCTATACGAAACATTCGGGGCAAATGAACCCAGTGACGACAGTGGCGACCGTGGAGAGGAGGAGAGAGAAGAAGATATCGACGACTCACAACCAGGACCCTCCAGCAATTCTCCATCGAGGATAAAACCGCTCGTTGCTAGCAATGGATGGTTCTTCAAATTTCAAAAACGCTATGGCTTAAAAGGCATTTCAGCTTATGGCGAGGCTGCCTCTGCAGATACAGCTGCCGCAGAAAATTACATCAAGAATGACTTCAAGAAAATTATCGCCGAAGGGGAATATGTTCCTGAGCAAGTCTTCAACATGGATGAGACTGGCTTATTTTGGAATAGAATGCCATCTCTCACTTTTCTCTTCAAGGAAGAAGCTAAAGGCCCGGGATTTAAAGCGCACAAAGATTGCGTTACCCTCATCATGTGCGGGAATGCTGCAGGCTTCATGTTAAAACCCGGGCTTATCTACAAGTCAAAGAACCCTAGGGCTTTGAAGAACAAGAATAAGAATCTGCTGCCAGTGTATTGGATGCATAACCCCAAGGCATGGATCACAAAAAGCCTCTCATCGGACTGGATTCACCAATGCTTTATCACTCAGGTAAAACTTTATCTTATGGAAAAAGGCCTTGAATTTAAAGTCCTTCTTTTGACGGATTATGCTGGTGGCCACGCAACAAATCTCCAATATGACGGTGTTAAAGTTGAGTTCCTGCCACCGAATACGACGTCACAGATTCAGCCTATGGATCAAGGCGTTATTCGTGCGTTCAAGGCCCTCTACACACGAAATGCCCTAGCGAACCTAGTTGAATCCATGGATTCGGACAAAGAATTCTCATTGAAGACTTACTGGCATAATTACACGATTGCCACATGCCTAAAAAATATTCAGAAAGCAATCAAAGAGATGAAGTCGGCCACAATCAATGCCAGCTGGAAGAAATTGTGGCAGCAAGTCATCCACGACTACAAGGGATTAGCTCCTGACGAAGTGCAAAAGTCGGCAGTTGCGAAAGCTATGAAGATGGCTGCATTGCTAGGAGGAGAAGGCTTTAAAGATATGACTTCCGAAGATGTGAATGAACTGATTGACTGCCACTCGCAGCTTTTGACTGATGAAGATTTGGATGAAATGATGAAATCAGCGAGCGAAGAAGAGGAAGAACTTGAGGAATCGCACGAAGAAATTGAAGAACCTGGCCTTACACTCGAACGTTTGGCAGCCATACATGAATATGTGAAAGCAGCCCAAAAACTCTCGCAGGAATATGACGATAATATGGTTCGTTCGGTGACCTTCTGTAATTTTCTCGACGATGCCATGATTCCTTACCATACCATCTTCTAACAAATAAAGAAACAGCGACAGCAACTCCCCATTACCATGTTCTTCTCCCCCAAAAAGCAGCCGTAAAGCTTTTATTGGCTGCGAAATAACTTCCTCCGGGATCAAGAATGATGATCATCACCTCATTCACAGTAAGTTTACCTATCATGTACATATGTATGTCACGTCATCATCACCTCATTCACCGTAATTTTATCTATCACTTTCATAAAAATTTACGTTGCTTGCTGTTAATTATAATGTAAAGGGTGTTTCTTTTACAGTGCTGGGAGGGTTTATACAGAACGTAAACGTAAAAATAATTGTAAAATACCTATGTATGTCACGTGATCATCACCTCATTCACGGTAAGTTTTTCTATCACTTTCATAAAAATTTACGTTGCTTGCTGTTATTTATGATGTAAAGGGTGTTTTTTTAACAGTGCAGGGAGGGTTTATACAGTACGTAAACGTAAAAATAATTGTAAAATTCCTATGAATGTCACGTCAACATCACATTCACGGTAAGTTTTCCTATCACTTTCATAAAAATTTACGTTGCTTGCTGTTATTTATACTGTAATGGGTGTTTTTTTAACAGTGCAGGGAGGGTTTATACAGTACGTAAATGTAAAAATAATTGTAAATGAGTATGTCATGTAATTACCACTTCATTCACTGTAATTTTATCTATCACTTTCATATAAATTTACGTTGCATGCTGTTATTTATGAAGAAAAGGGTGGTATGTTAGCAGTACAGGGAGGGTTTATACAGTGTAAACGTAAAAATAAATTAAAATATCTATGTACACATAGGCTGATCCTACTCCGCGGTTTTTCTGGTTCCCGCCGGGTCCCAGAACCGAACTACCGCGATAAGGGGGGGAACACTGTGTATATATATATATATATATATATATATATATATATATATATATATATATATATATATATATATATATATATATATATATATATATATATATATATATATATATATATATATATATATATATATACTAAGTGATCCTTCGCTCTATCGAGTTTCTTTCCTCGCAAATTCACTGTATCGCAATTTTTTTTAGCAATTTATTTTTTGGGGGGTGTATATGCAAAAATATTAAAATATTAATAAAATAAAAATTTTCAGTATTTTCATTTTTTTTTATTGAAAAAAAGAATTTCATTATTTAACTGATAGAAAAAATTTCTTTTCCAGCCTACGAATAATAAAACAGTAAGAAATAGTAAAGAAAACATAAATTTGAACATGTAACTCTGCACCATAGAAAGCACGATACAGTTATCAGCATTTCTGAAAACGCAAAGGGTCGCACCTATGCGAGCTAGCATATATTAAAATTTCCAGTAGTTTCATGATTTTATAGATAAAAAAACGTATTTCTTAGCCTAAGAATAATATAACAGTAAAAAATTGTAAAAGACATAAATACTAACAGTATTGCACCATGTAAAATACGATACCGGTATCAGCGTTTCGGAAAACGAAAAGGGTCGCACCTACGTGAGCTGGCACATATTGAAATTTTCATTATTTTATTGATAAAACAAGTATTTCCTAGCCTAAGAGTAATAAAACAGTAAAAAATAGTAAAAAACATAAATTTAGATATACAGTGTTCCTTCGATTATCGCGAAGGTTCGGTTCCGGGACCCAGCGCGAGACAGGAAAGTCGCGGAGTAGGATCACCCTATATGTACATAGATATTTTAATTTATTTTCATATTTACACTGTATAAACTGTATAAACCCTCCCTGTACTGTTAACAAACCACCCTTTACTTCCTAAATAACAGCATGCAACGTAAATTTATATGTACGTGATAAGTAAACTTACTGTGAATGAGGTGGTAATGGTTTGTAGACTCTATAGGAAATTATTCCGCAGCCAATAACAGCTTTACGGCTGTTATACATTGAGGCCAAAATAGCGACCGACATCCGTAAACCTTTTTCCTTCTTTCAGCATATGTAAGTTTCACCTTATCTGTTATGGTTAACATCTTCCTTTGCCGCTTAGGCTCACTACCAGAAGCCTTAGAAGATGAAGGATGCTTGGGAGGCATTGCAGAGGTTGAAAAAAGTGAAGAAAATAAATCACAAGCATAACGTATTAATAAGCACAACGTGAACGGCGCACACGTGATTTAGACTGAACGAGTGAGGTGAGACAATGGAAGATGGTGCAAGCCTTTATCCGAAACGCTGATAGCAGTATCATATTTTACATGGTGCAATACTGTTAGTATTTATGTATTTTACTATTTTTTACTGTTTTATTATTCTTAGGCTAAGAAATACATTTTTTTTATCAATAGAATCATGAAACTACTGGAAATTCTAATATATATGCTATCTCACGTAGGTGCGACCCAAATAAATTGTACGCTATCGGACAGTATTTCACATGATGCCAAAAAAAATCGCGGTACAGTGAATTTGGGAGGCAAGAAACGCAATAGAGCAAAGGATCACTGTATTACTCAGAGTACTGCATCATGTGAAATACTGTCCGATAGTGTACAATGTATTGGGGCCGCACTTACGTGAGCTAGCATATATATTAAAATTTCCAGTAGTTTCATGATTTTATTGATAAAAAAAACGTATTTCTTAGCCTAAGAATAATAACAGTAAAAAATAGTAAAAAACATAAATACTAACAGTATTGCACCATGTAAAATACGATACCGGTATCAGCGTTTCGGACAAAGGCTCGAACCTACGTGAGATAGTTCAAGGAATGCTATTGGCTGAAAGAGTGAGAGATCTGTATCATGGGGTCTGATTGGCTTTTTCACTGAAGTTTGGTTCTCCCACCAACTTCCATTGTCTCGCCTCACTCGTTCAGTCTAAATCACGTGTGCGCCATTCACGTTGTGCTTATTAATACGTTTTGTTGTGAATTTTTTACTCCCGTACTTTAACCTTTGCAATGCCTCCCAACCATCCTTCATCTTCTAAAGCTTCTGGTAGTGAGCCTAAGCGGCAAAGGAAGATGTTAACCATAACATATAAGGTGACACTCTTACATACGCTGAAAGAAGGAAAAAGGTTTACGGATGTCGGCCACTATTTTGGCCTCAATGAATAACAGCCGTAAAGCTGTTATTGGCTGCGGAATAATTTCCAATATAGTCTACAAATCATTACCACCTCATTCACGATAAGTTTACCTATCATGTACATATAAATTTACGTTGCATGCTGTTATTTATAAAGTAAAGGGTGGTGTCTTAACAGTACAGGGAGGGTTTATAAACATAAAAATAATTGTAAATTACCTATGTACATGAGTATGTCATGTCATTACCACCTCATTCACAGTAAGTTTATCTATCACTTTCATATAAATTTACGCTTGAATGCTGTTATTTATGAAGTAAAGGGTTGTTTGTTAACAGTACAGGGAGGGTTTATACAGTTTATACAGTGTAAATGTAAAAATAAATTTAAATATCTATGTACATATAGGGTGATCCATTTTCGTGAAAATTCCTCTACCGCGCCGGGTCCCGGAACCGAACCTTCACAATAAACGAAGGATCACTGTATATATATATATATATATATATATATATATATATATATATATATATATGCACCTAGTTCTCAGAATAACGCCTAGATAGGTTCTCATAAGTGTCGGGTAAATGGAAAATCGCGAGAAAAAACGAGTCATTTTCCATAAGAAACAATGATAAAGGGCATAGATACGTTCCAAACCTTACATAGACACACCATGCCAAAGATATAAGATAAGTAAAAAACATATTTAATTACTACATAGCAAAGCAGAAAGCACTGTATCTATTTTTCAGAGTATACAAAAGATATTCATATTCACTTTACAGCTAGAAATTAACATACATTACGGTACTGTACTCTATTATGCAGTGGGCAACAGTCATACAGTACACTGGGACATGCATGGTACCCGTGAGCAAGTAACTTATGCGGTAGAAGAGGAGGAGGATGCAGGAGACCGAACCTCTATCTGCAAATGTAAACAAAGATAAAATAAAATTTATAAATAACCAAAGAAAGACTATTAAACAAAACAAAAAATTAATTATGCAATGCCTAAGTCTACCATATGACAGATTAAAAAAACTTAATCTACATTCTCTGGAGAGGTGCAGAGTTAGGGGGGATATGACTGAGGTGTATAAATGGTTTAAAGGGATTAATAAGAGTGATATTAATAAAGTTTTAAAAATTCATGATCAAACCAGAACTCGTAATGGGTAATGGATTTAAGCTTGATAAATTTAGGTTCAAAAGGAAAATTGGTGAAAATTGGCTTGGTAATACCGTAGACTAGCTGATGCATATAACAGGATTCCTAGTAGGAAAATAAATGCCAATATATATATATATATATATATATATATATATATATATATATATATATATATATATATATATATATATATATATATATATATATATATATATATATATACAGTGTTACCCCGGTTATTTGCGTTTCTTGGTTCGCGTGCCAAAAAATTATAAAATTAAGCAGACTTTATCAGGTTGTAAAGAGAAACAGAGATGAAGAGTGTAATGACCTATCAGATGTGAAGGGATTATAAAAGATGTGTAATGAATATCCAGCTCTCTGCTGGGTTTTAATATACGTCTCCATTACTTTCATGATGTCTATTCCAATAATTCTGCTTAGATATTATTATTATTATTATTATTATTATTATTATTATTATTATTATTATTATTATTATTATTATTATTGGCAACAATAATTTTCCTTTGATGATGATTGTGGAGATTATTATCATCAACATCATTATTATTATTATTAAGGGCTCATCATTGTTTGTACATCTGTTGGTTTATTTACCTTTAATAACTGTGTAAAGTGCCCCTCCCTAGTTGGCTGGGACAAAGAGAGTGTGGGGGGTTGGGTAGAATAGAATGTTGGGGGGGGAGAGAGAGAGAGAGAGAGAGAGAGAGAGAGAGAGAGAGAGGAGAGAGAGAGAGAGAGAGAGAGGAGAGAGAGAGAGAGAGAGAGAGAGAGAGAGAGAGAGAGAGAGAGAGAGAGAGAGAGAGATTATTTTATTTTTATTTTATTAATTTATTGCGCCAAAGCGTCAGACATTACATGAGTTCATACAAATAATGCTTCAAATGGATACAAAACCAAGAGTTGAACATGGTTTACAGGGAGGTGTACATATTGATAAAACATTGCTGCATACTAACACACAACTCACAGTATGGCAGCACAGAGTACATTATATGCAAAAGTAAAGCTCAGAGAAACGCAGAATGCACAAACAGAATTATACAGCAACATACAGAAAATATATGTATAATTCAATATAATTAATGGCCACCAAAGTGAGGATAACGAGCAAGAATAACATCAAGGTTGTCATCATTAAGTAAAAATGAGCAGATCTGTATTAAGTTCTGACCTCGTGGTAAAACATCTCTCACTGTGGGGCACTGAAGACAATAGTGGTCAAGAGTGTTAATATTAGGATGGTCGCATAGTTTACAGGAGGTGTACTGTGGCATATCTAGAGTCTGGGAGACCTGCCATAAAGGCCGATACCCCATTCTGAGCCGAGCACTAACTACATTGTTTTTCCGCACCATTAACCCGCGTCTGCGATACTTGTAGCGACTGTGAAGAAAGTGATCATGGTGCTGTATGGACACACTGTTGGCCCTCTCCGTGTCCCTGCGCTGGACCGTCATGGCAAACCCAGCTGAG
>JAXCGZ010008687.1:0-2500 GCA_037179515.1 Halocaridina rubra
CTGTTCCACATGGGAGACTTATTAGGAAGCTGCAATCAATGGCTAGAATAGGTGGAAATGTCTTGGAATGGATAAAAACTTACTTAGAAGGAAGGGAACAGAGGGTTAGAGTAAGACACTCAGTGTCTGAATGGAGAAGAGTTAGTAGTGGAGTTCCACAGGGTTCAGTTTTAGGGCCACTTTTGTTCCTTGTATATGTAAATGACCTACCAGAGTCTGTAAATTCATTCATGAATATGTTTGCAGATGATGCAAAGATTGTGAAGAAAGTAAAAAACGAGAACAATGGTAGAGAACTTCAGGAGGATCTAAATAATCTGCATGAGTGGTCAGAAAAGTGGCTAATGAAATTCAATACCTCAAAATGTAAGGTAATGAGAATGGGTACAAGTGCAAGAAGGCCCAAGCTTGACTACTCGGTGGCTGGAGTACAGCTTCAGGAGACAGAAAATGAGAGAGATCTAGGAGTAAACATATTGGCAGATTTGTCTCCAGAAATACATATAAATGGCGTAGTAAGGGCAGCATATGCATTCTTATCAAATGTAAGGGTAGCCTTCAGGCACATGGACAAGGAAATGTTCAGAAATATTTATGTAACCTATGTGAGGCCAAAACTCGAATATGCAGCCCCCTTTTGGAATCCGCACTTGAAAAAGCACATAGCTAAGCTTGAAAAAGTTCAAAGACATGCCACGAAACTGGTGCCAGAAATACGCAATCTCGGTTATGATGAGAGGCTGAGGGAATTAGACTTGCCATCACTCGAAGCTAGAAGAGTAAGGGGGGATATGGTGACAGTCTTTAAATTCCTTCATGGTTATGATAGAGTGGATAGGGATCGATATTTCGATATGGCTGGCTCTAGAACTAGAGGTCATAGTTTGAAGCTTCGGAAGAAAACTTGTTTGCAGGATGTAAGGAAATACTTTTTCAGTGTAAGAGTAGTTGATAATTGGAATTCGCTAAGCGAGGAGGTAGTTAATGCTACCTCAATCCATAGTTTTAAGGAGAGGTATGATAAGTATCACTAAGTCTAAAAATGGAACCGATCAGGAGACGGGAAGATACGAGCTTTGGGCTCTTTCCCGTAAACACAATTAGGTAATCACAATTAGGTAATCACACACACACACACACACACATATATATATATATATATATATATATATATATATATATATATATATATATATATATATATATATATATATATATATATATATATCCAATTAAGCACATTACATATGTGAAAACATGAATTATTTTTTTCCCCGATCTGGACTCGAACCTAGGACTTATAATTACTAAGTCAAGGCGCTACCAACTACACACCACAGAAGGTTTAAAAGGAATCCAACCTTATAGCTTATATCTGCTATACTTAGGAATGAACGCATTCTATCTGAATGCCACTATGTTCATATTAAAGATTCCCCAACCTCACTCGTGGCTTCATTTTAGCATTTAATTCAAAAAACGATTCATATATATATATATATATATATATATATATATATATATATATATATATATATATATATATATATATATATTATATATATATATATATATATATATATATATATATATATATATATATATATATATATATATATATATATATATATATAATTCTATTTCACGGGAAGCACGTGAATATTCTGATTATGTAAATGGTTACGGAAGGAAATTGAAAGAAATTTTTGAATCCTTAACTCATATACATGAAAAAGGTTAAGGATCCAAAATTTTCTTTCAGTTTCCTTCCGTAGCCATATATATATATATATATATATATATATATATATATATATATATATATATATATATATATATATATATATATATATATATAATCTTTTTCTTTATTTATTTTCACAGGGCCAGCATTCCACCCCGTCCCCGTGTTGTACCTCAGACTCAGAGAGATCTTGTGAGGCAGTTCAATCCTTCCATCTCTTCGACAAGACGAAGAGTTTCGTGGTTTGGCAGAAGTTTTGGTAGCAGCAGCTACTCCTACTCTTCTCCCTCTTCTACGTCTTCAGAAAACCAATATTATTCGTCCACTGGTCTTCCCCTGTTACCCTATGACAGTTCTACTACTTTTACAACTCCGACAACAAATATTACTACCACCACTATCAAAACCACTACGCCGGATAATGACGATTGACCTGATCAATATTAACCTACATAATAACTAACGTAAAATTATTTTTATATATAATACTTAGATTGATAAATCTGAGTCGAAGATTTTTAATTCTTTGTGAGTGTACCTGAGGTCTAAGGCAAGTGACGTAGGGCTTATTTCTCTATATATCATAGCTAATAGGCACTTTTTTACCCACCATCTTACTTGTATTTTTTTCTTTCCAAGTAAATAAGCAAGACGATGGATAAACAAACATTTCTCTACGAAATACGAAGAAATGACCCCTGGTCGCTTGCGAACGTCCGCTGAGTCGCTTGCTCAGAACGCAGGCAGTCAGTCATC